>CM053028.1:103778456-103865621 GCA_028564925.1 Lithobates sylvaticus | reverse complement strand
TTATAACCCTTTAAAGACTGATAGATCTCAATTACTTTCTTTCTCAATTGTTCCTGAATTTCTTTGGGTCTCGGCATGATGTGTAGCTTTTAAGGATCTTCTGGTGGACCTTACTGTGTCAAGCAGCTCCTATTTAAGTGATGCCTTGATTGTGAACAGGTGTGGCAATAATCAGGCCTGGGTGTGGCTAGAGAAATTGAACTCAGGTGTGGACAACCACAGTTATAGTATGTTTTAACAAGGGGGGCAATCACTTTTTCACACAGGGCCATGATGGTTTGGATTTTTTTTCACCTTTAATAATAAACACCTTCATTTACAAATTGCATTTTGTGTTTACTTGTGTTGTCCTTGACTATTGTTTAAATTGGTTTGATGTTCCGAAACACTTAAGTGTGACAAACATGCAACGGAACAGGAAATGAGGAAGGGGGCAAACACTTTTTCACACCACTGTATAGGACTTGAAGTGTGTTAGTCCCATCACACAGAGATCATATATTTTGTTCCCAGAAGCACCTATAGGACTTGAAGTGTGTTAGTCCCATCACACAGACCTATATTTTCTTCCCAGAAGCACCCATAGGACTTGAAGTGTGTTAGTCCCATCACACAGAGATCATATATTTTGTTCCCAGAAGCACCTATAGGACTTGAAGTGTGTTAGTCCCATCACAGAGACCTATATTTTCTTCCCAGAAGCACCCATAGGACTTGAAGTGTGTTAGTCCCATCACACAGAGATCATATATTTTGTTCCCAGAAGCACCTATAGGACTTGAAGTGTGTTAGTCCCATCACACAGACCTATATTTTGTTCCCAGAGGCACCCATAGGACTTGAAGTGTGTTAGTCCCATCACACAGAGATCATATATTTTGTTCCCAGAAGCACCTATAGGACTTGAAGTGTGTTAGTCCCATCACACAGACCTATATTTTGTTCCCAGAAGCACCTATAGGACTTGAAGTGTGTCAGTCCCATCACACAGAGATCATATATTTTGTTCCCAGAGGCACCTATAGGACTTGAAGTGTGTTAGTCCCATCACACAGACCTACATTTTCTTCCCAGAAGCACCTATAGGACTTGAAGTGTGTTAGTCCCATCACACAGAGATCATATATTTTGTTCCCAGAAGCACCTATAGGACTTGAAGTGTGTTAGTCCCATCACACAGACCTATATTTTGTTCCCAGAAGCACCTATAGGACTTGAAGTGTGTTAGTCCCATCACACAGAGATCCTATATTTTGTTCCCAGAAGCACCTATAGGACTTGAAGTGTGTTAGTCCCATCACACAGACCTATATTTTGTTCCCAGAAGCACCTATAGGACTTGAAGTGTGTTAGTCCCATCACACAGACCTATATTTTGTTCCCAGAAGCACCTATAGGACTTGAAGTGTGTTAGTCCCATCACACAGAGATCCTATATTTTGTTCCCAGAAGCACCTATAGGACTTGAAGTGTGTTAGTCCCATCACACAGAGATCCTATATTTTGTTCCCAGAAGCACCTATAGGACTTGAAGTGTGTTAGTCCCATCACACAGAGATCCTATATTTTGTTCCCAGAAGCACCTATAGGACTTGAAGTGTGTTAGTCCCATCACACAGAGATCCTATATTTTGTTCCCAGAAGCACCTATAGGACTTGAAGTGTGTTCGTGGCAGGCAGGCAGAGCTCCTATATTTTGTTCCCAGAAGCACCTATAGGACTTGTAGTGTGTTCGTGGCAGGCAGGCAGAGCTCCTATATTTTGTTCCCAGAAGCACCTATAGGACTTGAAGTGTGTTAGTCCCATCACACAGACCTATATTTTCTTCCCAGAAGCACATATAGGACTTGAAGTGTGTTAGTCCCATCACACAGAGATCCTATATTTTGTTCCCAGAAGCACCTATAGGACTTGAAGTGTGTTAGTCCCATCACACAGACCTATATTTTGTTCCCAGAAGCACCTATAGGACTTGAAGTGTGTTAGTCCCATCACACAGACCTATATTTTCTTCCCAGAAGCACCCATAGGACTTGAAGTGTGTTAGTCCCATCACACAGAGATCCTATATTTTGTTCCCAGAAGCACCTATATGACTTGAAGTGTGTTAGTCCCATCACACAGACCTATATTTTGTTCCCAGAAGCACCTATAGGACTTGAAGTGTGTTAGTCCCATCATACAGAGATCCTATATTTTCTTCCCAGAAGCACCTATAGGACTTGAAGTGTGTTAGTCCCATCACACAGACCTATATTTTGTTCCCAGAAGCACCTATAGGACTTGAAGTGTGTTAGTCCCATCACACAGAGATCCTCTATTTTCTTTGCAGAAGCACCCATAGGACTTCTAGTGTGTTAGTGGCATCACACAGAGCTCCTATATTTTCTTCTCAGCAGCACCCACAGGACTTCTAGTGTGTTAGTGGCATCACACAGAGCTCCTCTATTTTCTTTGCAGAAGCACCCATAGGACTTCTAGTGTGTTAGTGGCATCACACAGAGCTCCTATATTTTCTTCTCAGCAGCACCCACAGGACTTCTAGTGTGTTAGTGGCATCACACAGAGCTCCTCTATTTTCTTTGCAGAAGCACCCATAGGACTTCTAGTGTGTTAGTGGCATCACACAGAGCTCCTATATTGTCTTCTCAGCAGCACCCACAGGACTTCTAGTGTGTTAGTGGCATCACACAGAGCTCCTCTATTTTCTTTGCAGAAGCACCCATAGGACTTCTAGTGTGTTAGTGGCATCACACAGAGCTCCTATATTTTCTTCTCAGCAGCACCCACAGGACTACCGACTACAATGGCTGGAAGACCGCCAAGGGGAGGCAGAGCGTGCAGAGCCAAGAACACAGGGCAGGCAGGCTCATCGTCATCAGCACGTGGCCATGGGACACGCGCGTCTTTGTTTTCGGCAGCTGGACATGTGGAGCCGCATCATGCTGAAGGCTTGGTAGAATGGATGACCAAGCCCTCCTCATCCTCCTCGTCCTCTCTCACCCAGGCTCAGGGTACTGGCAGAGCAGCTGCCAACGCGTACTCAATGGCATCATCAGCCACCCCTTCCCTAGACCCACCATGTCCTCCTGAGGAGTCCCCCGAACTCTTTGAGCACAGTGTTGGGTACATGCTCCAGGAAGATGCCCAACGATTCGAAGGCTCGGATGATGATACCCAGCTTGAGGAATCTGGCAGTACTGTTCCACCAGCTGCAGCTTACTGCCAGGTTTGCTCTAGTGGTGAAGAGGGAGGGGATGATGAGGTCACTGACTCCACGTGGGTGCCTGAAGGGAGAGAGGATGAGGAGGAGGACGAGGAGGAGGAGGATGCGGCGTCACATGTCCAACGAGGCAGGATGCCCCCTGGAGGCCAGGTAGAGGCCAGCACAGCAACTGTACAACACCGCAGAGCTCCGCCTGTGCAGGGCGCTGCCTCTGCACGTTATCAGAAAAGTTCTTTGGTGTGGGCCTTTTCTGAGACGAGTGCATCAGATCGCACCACTGCTATTTGCAATATTTGTCTCAAGCGAATCTCGCGTGGCCAAAACATCAGCCGCTTGGGCACCACAAGCATGACCAGACATATGTCGACCTGCCATGCAGCTCGTTGGCAGGCACACATAAAAGACCCACACCACCGCAAACATCCAGGTTAGTGACACAACAATGCCTCCAGACGACCGGTGTCTAACGGCAAGACAATTTTATATCTCTGGCGAACTAATGTCACACCAGGACATGGTTGCAACCTTCCCCTCACACCAAATTCCCCTCTTCAAATTCATGCAAATAGCCCATTACCTTAGATCTACTGACCCTGTAGTGCCGTGGCACTCTGATTACACACAGTTCGAAACCTTATGTTCCCAGACAGAACCTCAGAGACATGTCATTTCCCAGATATACGCCCTCTTATTCTCCCCACATGACATCAAATCGGACAGTTTAGTCAGACAATGGGAATCGGAACTCAGCTTAGACTTATCAAACAGAGAATGGGAAAACATATTTACCCTTATCCATAAAGGATCCCTTAATGTTTCTGTTCAAGAGAACAGATACAAAATCTTTTCCAAGTGGTACAGAACCCCTGACCGGATTCATAAATTCCACCCTAACCTCTCACCCGCCTGCTGGAGATGCAACACCGCCCCCGGTTCCCTACTGCACATTTGGTGGACATGCCCGTTGCTCCAACCATTCTGGACCGAAATACAAACATTGATCTCTCACATCACGACATATCCCATTCCGCTCACCCCTGCTCCCTTCCTATTACACCACACCTCTGCCCCCACAGGGTCATACAAAAGATCCCTGACTATACACCTCATAAACGCCGCCAACCAATGCATTCCTGTACATTGGAGAAGCACATCCCCCCCGACGATCAAAGAATGGATCCACAGAGTCGACAAGATCGAAGAAATGGAAAACCTGATTCACCAGACCAAAGATAACACTTCCGCACATGAACAAACATGGGCTTGTTGGAAACATTTTAAACAACAATCTAACTCCCCACCAATTCCCCCATGATGTACGCTCTCCCCAGCACTTGGAATCACCAAGTCACTATCCCTTTCATACTTCATGCCCCAACAAAATCTCACAAATTCTTGATCATAGAATAACAACACCTTCCCGACTCGTCGCCCGATACTTGTCAATAGATGCTTATAGTTTTTTTTTTTTTTTTTAACTTTTATATATCACAAACTGATCTCCGCACACATACTTAACCCTCTGATTGCACACACGTACTTTGGGGTTTGCACCCATCCACAGCAAGAGCCCTCACGGGGTGGATGGGTCGCGACACCATATTAGGAGCATATATACCATACCGTCACCTATGGCTAAGTACCCCTCCCGCTCCCCTTCATTATCCTTGTTCTCCCTCATTTACCTTCCTTACGATAGATGTTCAGCTTACAATCGCCTCTTAAGCTATTTAGTATAATGATAAACGTTGATCTTCGCCTAAATAGATTATTTAGTTATGAGTTCTTTGTCTTATTCTGATTTAACATCTCACACTTATGCCTCTGCCCTTCTCAGCCATGAATATACTAATGTTTACGTGGTTTTCAATTCCGGACATCTGTCTATGTTATTGTTGCATTCATCTGTAACTGCCTGTTTATACCAATAAAATTTCTTCAAAAAAAAAAAAAAAAAAAAAAAAAAAGACCCACACCAAAGAACTAAGCGGACCTCTCCTTGCTCCTCATCAGCTGGGATCTCCATCCCCACTACACCTTCAGTCCTCTCTGAAAGCTGCTCTGAGAGGACTGAAGGTGTAGAATTAGGTGTGTCACAACCAAGTACTTGCAGTACACCGACGTCCGATTGCAGCAGGCAAATTTCCCTGCCCCAGCTGCTGGACCGTAGAAAGAAGTACACTCCCAGCCATCCACATGCCCAGCGGTTGAATGCTAGCTTGGCTAAATTGCTAGCACTTCAACTGCTGCCTTTTCAGTTGGTAGACTCGGCCCCCTTCCGTGAGTTTGTTCAATGTGCGGTTCCTCAGTGGCAGGTTCCCAAACGCCACTTTTTCTCACGGAAGGCGATTCCGTCTCTCTACCGGCATGTGGAAGGCAATGTCCATGCCTCGCTGGACAGGGCGGTCAGCGGTAAGGTGCATATTACCGCTGACTCATGGTCCAGCAGGCATGGACAGGGACGGTACCTTTCTTTCACGGCCCATTGGGTCACTCTTTTGGCAGCTGGGAGGGATGCAGGACAAGGTGCAGTAGTGTTGGAGGTTGTTCCGCCACCACGCCTCCAAAACGCTACTACTGCTACTGGTTGTGACACACCTCTCTCCTCCACCCCCTCCTCTTCTTCTTCCTCCAGTGCTCTGTCCTTGCAACCAGCGGTGCTCCGTAGGCGTACAAGGGGCTACGCAAGTACGCAGGCAAAAAGATGCCATGCTGTGCTTGCGCTGGTGTGTTTGGGGGACAGGAGCCACACTGGGGCAGAGGTTCTGTCAGCTCTGCAGGGGCAGGCCGAGAGGTGGTTGACGCCACGCCAGCTTAAGCCAGGAATGGTGGTTTGTGCCAATGGCACCAACCTCCTCTCTGCCCTGCGACAGGGACAACTGACCCATGTGCCCTGTATGGCTCACGTCCTTAACCTGGTGCTGCTGGAGGCTTTGTCACTGATCACAGGGTGCGCCTGTCCACCGACTCGGTAGATCGACTGACCTTCATAAAAATGAATCAGTCTTGGATCATCACCAGCTACCAGTCATCTGAAGCTGATATAACTGAATAATTTATTTTGAAATGTCACATCCCTTCAGGACTGCCTATGCTGATGCTGAGTGACTGTCCTGTTATGTTGACTGACTATCCTCTTCCTCCTCAATGATCCTGATGATAGCTTGGAAGAACATTTTTGTTTCTGGGTGCCACCACCAGTGGCTAAGGCCCAATTTTTCAGAACCTGTTTAACAGGGGCGTGTAATTACAATTTTTTATGCAGTGCTTTGCAACAGGTCTAATTTCTGTGCTCCAAGTACAGTATCTGTGAGGGGTTGCAGTGTTGTGGCACCAGCACCAGTGCCTAAGGCACAATTTTTCAGCCCCTGTTTAACAGGGGCATGTAATTACAATTTTTTATGCAATGCTTTGCAACAGGTCTCATTGCTGTGCTCCAAGTACAGTATCTGTGAGGGGTTGCAGTGTTGTGGCACCAGCACCAGTGCCTAAGGCACAATTTTTCAGCCCCTGTTTAACAGGGGCGTGTACTTACAATTTTTAAAAAAAAAATGCTTCGCAACACGTGTGACTGCTGTGCTCCAAGTACAGTATCTGTGAGGGGTTGCAGTGTTGTGGCACCAGCACCAGTGCCTAAGGCACAATTTTTCAGCCCCTGTTTAACAGGGGCGGGTAATTACAAATCTTGATCTAATAGTTCACAGCAGGGCCCATTCCTGCGCCCACCAAGAGTAACTATTAGGGCCTACAGTCTTGTGGCAACACCGTCCACCACCACCGCCAAAGGCCCAATTTTTCTGCCCTGTTCATCAGGTGCTTGCAATTACAAATCTTGATCTAATAACTCACAGCAGGGCCCATTCCTGCGCCCACCAAGAGTAACTATGCGGGCCTACAGTCTTGTGGCAACACCGTCCACCACCACCGCCAAAGGCCCAATTTTTCTGCCCTGTTCATCAGGTGCTTGCAATTACAAATCTTGATCTAATAACTCACAGCAGGGCCCATTCCTGCACCCACCAAGAGTAACTGTGAGAGCTTACAGTCTTGTGGCAACACCGTCCACCACCACCGCCAAAGGCCCAAATTTTCTGCCCTGTTCATCAGGTGCTTGCAATTACAAATCTTGATCTAATAACTCACAGCAGGGCCCATTCCTGCGCCCACCAAGAGTAACTATGAGGGCCTACAGTCTTGTGGCAACACCGTCCACCACCACCGCCAAAGGCCCAATTTTTCTGCCCTGTTCATCAGGTGCTTGCAATTACAAATCTTGATCTAATAACTCACAGCAGGGCCCATTCCTGCGCCCACCAAGAGTAACTGTGAGAGCTTACAGTCTTGTGGCAACACCGTCCACCACCACCGCCAAAGGCCCAAATTTTCTGCCCTGTTCATCAGGTGCTTGCAATTACAAATCTTGATCTAATAACTCACAGCAGGGCCCATTCCTGCGCCCACCAAGAGTAACTATGAGGGCCTACAGTCTTGTGGCAACACCGTCCACCACCACCGCCAAAGGCCCAATTTTTCTGCCCTGTTCATCAGGTGCTTGCAATTACAAATCTTGATCTAATAACTCACAGCAGGGCCCATTCCTGCGCCCACCAAGAGTAACTGTGAGAGCTTACAGTCTTGTGGCAACACCGTCCACCACCACCACCACCACCCCCAATTTTTCTGCCCTGTTCAACAGGTGCATGCAATTACAAATCTTGATCTATTAACTCACAGCAGGGCCCATTCCTGTGCCCACCAGTCTTGTGGCTACACCAACATCTAATAGGGCAAATTTCTGCAGAGTATATACGCCAGGCCCCTACTTTCAAACATCCAACTTACAAACGACTCCTACTTGCAAATGGAAAGAGAAAACAGGAAGTGAGAGGAAATCTACCCCTAGGAAGGGAAATTCTATCCTGTTAGATTTAATTTGGGAAAAAGGTATCTCCTCTCTACTGATACTTTATCACCAATCCTTGTTTCAATTAAAACCCCACTTTTTCCAAAAACATTTGTCATTGGGACGGAAAGTGAGGTGACATGTTCTGAACAGATATGCAAAGACAGCAAATGTTACAGGGGTGATAACCCCTCCCTATGTTCTCCAAAAAGCTTAAAAATAGATTTTTTTGTGATGGAGCTACACTTCATAATGTACCTGTTCAGATTCTACTTAAGAACAAACCTAAAGCCCCAAGTGGTTTTAAATGGCTTCTTTTTTTCCTTTACAAATGTCATTTTGTGCAAGGACAGTTCTAAACACGGGAAACACATGCCACTTCACAGGCATACTTTAGACACCCCCCAGGTACCATATTTAAAGGAAAATTTCACTTTTTTTTTTCACTTTATGCATCATTAAAATGACTGCTCCCGAAAAAGTTCTTTTTGCATTGATTTTTTTGTTTTATTTTTTTCTTTCCACTTCAGCAAGAACTTGTTGGGACCAGATCAGAAGCGCCCTCAATTTTTGTCCCTCGTTGTATCTTTACATCATTGTGGAACTGTTTTTTTTTTTTTTTTTTTTTTTTTTTTTTTTTAATTGATTTAACACTCGAAAATTTCACAAACATATTACTCCTTTTGTGGAGCTAGTTATAGGAGCTCATTAGATGGGGCCTCTCCAGCTCTCTCCATTTCTAATATAGCTCTTCAATCTTATCCACATCCCTTCTCTCCCCATCTCCCCCTTCCCCCCCGCCCCCTCCCTCCCCCCCGCCGCTGGGGTCGCTCCTTTACTCAATGTGTGTTTATATTTGTACATCTCTCTCTCACTTATTTCTTAGTGCTTCTACATAGCTCCAGGACCTCTTAAACCTTCTCCATCCCTCCCATTTAGCTCTCATGTCCTCTCCTTCCTTGATCACACTATTTGCGAGGCATTCCATGGTGTAGATCCCCTCTACCGCATCTACCCATTCCCAAAGAGGTGGGCTCTCAGGGTCCCTCCATCTTCTGGGTATCACTCGCTTCGCCGCGTTTAGCAAGTGCGGAACCAGAGAGCTCCTGTATTGCCTGGACCCTACTGGTGTATCATGCAACAGTACTTCCCATGGGTCCTCTTTTACCACTACCTTCGATATCTCTTCGATGAATTTTAAGATAGATTTCCAGAATTTTTTAATTTTTGGACAGTCCCACCAGAGGTGTCCCATGGTTCCCCTCTCCTGGCAGCCTCGCCAGCAGTTAGCAGACACCCCTGCCTGGAATTTATTTAACTTATCCGGGGTCAGATACCAGCCCGAAAGACACTTATAGTTAATCTCCGCAGATTTAACATCAACAGCCGAACTATGTGTGAGTTGAAAAATTTTCTTAGTAGTCCCCGTGTGAGGTGTTCCCAGTTCCCTTCCCCATTTTTGGATGAAGGCCGGCACCTCCTGTCCGTCCCCCGATAGCAGGAACTTATAGATTTTTGTGATCGATTTCTTGGTATTTTCTGCCGTGAAGACACGTTCCATCGCCGTGAGGTCCCCCCGTCCCCTCATAGGGGAGGGCAATGAGCCCACCAAGTGACGTAACTGGAGGTACCGCCATTCATCCACCAAAAACAAGTCATTCTTCTTTTGTAACTCCTGAAAAGTCAATATTTTTCCTTTACTAATTAAATCCCCTAACCGTGCGTTATCGTCTCTAATCCATTCCCCTCCCAATTCCTTCCTCCCTGGTTGAAACAAAAAGTTTTCTTTTAGTGCAATCAAAGGTGAATTGAATTTTATCTTCAAGTTTTTGTGCATTTTATCCCAAATTTTTAAGGTGTTTTTTGTGATCGTGTGTGTTTTTTCTCCTACTTTTCTAAATTTAGGTGGATTCCAAATGATTCTCCCCAACTGTGTTTCACTCAACGCTTCCTCCAAACCTACCCATCTCTTTTCACTGTGTGTCTTCCCCCATTCAGGGATTCTTAGTAAGGCTATTGCGTAGTAATAGTTGACGATATCTGGTACTGCCAAGCCCCCCTTGCTTTTTTCTAGTTTTAAGATTTGTATTGAAATTCTGTGTGACTTCTGTTGCCAGATAAAGTTCATCATGATAGCTTGTAATTTCCTCAGGAATTGGACTGGTAACGATATTGGGATCATCTGTAACCTGTACGTAATCAGCGGAAGAATCATCATTTTGACCGCATTTATGCGGCCTAGCCATGATATTGGTCTCGTTTTGAACTCCTGACATTTTTTCCTGACTTCGTCTAATAGGGGTAGGAAGTTGGCCTTATACATTTTCCCTGTACTATTCATTAGCTCTATACCGAGATATTTAATCTGTTTCTTCCACATGAAATTATACTCCTTCATCAAAGCTTGTTTTTCCGCTCTATTTGTGTTGATATTCAAGATAGAAGATTTCGCCAGGTTGATCTTAAAATTTGAGACCTCGCCGTACGCCGTGATATTCTTTAGTATATTGGGGAGGGATTTGCGCGGTGAGCTCACATAAAAAAGGACATCGTCGGCAAAGGCCGCCAGTTTGTGTTCCTCTCCCCTCGCCTCACATCCCTCTATGTCCCTGTCTCCCCTTATTGTAGCCAGCAATGGTTCTAAAGAGAGGACAAAAAGGAGGGGGGAGAGGGGACAGCCCTGCCTAGTCCCATTGTGCATTTCGAAGGGAGAGGATAGGACGCCATTCACCTTGATGTTGGCCTTGGGGTGGTTATAGAGAACCCTTACTTTCTGCATTATTTTCGGTCCGAATCCCATAACCTCCAAAGTCTCAAACAGGAACCCCCAGTCTACCCGGTCAAATGCCTTTTCCGCATCGATAGACAGGAGTAGACTGGGGGTTCGTGAATCCCTCATTCTCTGAATCGCCAGCAGGGTCCGCACGCTGTTGTCCCTACCTTCTCGACCCGTCGTGAATCCCACTTGGTCTGGGTGTATCAACTTGCCTAGGCATTTCTTTATGCGCTCTGCCAGGATCTTAGCGTAAAGCTTTGTTTCAAAATTAAGTAATGATATTGGTCTATATCCAGCACACGTCGAGCCGTCCTTCCCTTCCTTTCGTATGACCGTTATCGTAGCAGACAACGAGGCCTCGCTCATGCCATACTCCGAGCCTAGTCCATTCATATATCTCAGGAGTATAGGTATCAGGATCTCCTTGTACGTTCTGTAGTACAGGGCCGTAAACCCATCTGGGCCCGGGCTCTTCCCTAGTGGGGAGTTATTAAGGGCTTCCCGTACCTCCTCCTCCGAGAAGGGTCTTTCTAACCTTTCTCTCTCTTCTAATCCCAAGGACTGTAGTTTTGCTTTTCTGAGAAAAGATATGGCTTTTTCTTTCCTCCTCCCTACTTCCTCTCCATTCCCTTGACCGACTGAGTATAAATCCTCATAAAAGTCCCTAAACGTCGACGCTATGTCTTTGGAGATAAACCTCACCTCTCCCTTCTTGTTGACAATCTTCTCTATATAGTTTTTGACTTTGTTTTTTTGCAGCAGCCTTGCCAGGTGTTTCCCTGCTTTATTGCCATACATGTAGCGCTCTTTGGTGATCCTATGATATACTTGTTTTATCCCCTGCTCTGCGAGATCTCTTAGCTCTTCCCTTTTGAGCGTTATTTCCTGCCATAAGGCCTGGTTCTGTGAGGGGTCTTCCTTATGTTTATGCTCCAACTTTTGTATAGTGTCTGTTAACTCCTGAGCTCGTCTTAATCTTTCTCTCTTCTTCCAAGTGGCCTTGGATATGAACACCCCCCTGATGAAAGCCTTGTGGGCATCCCAAAGGCTTGAGTCTTTCACAGCTCCATTATCATTTGTCTGAAAGAAATACTCTAATTCTTTTCTAACGCTTTCTCTTGTTTCCTCATCTTTCAGCAGCTCGTTGTTTAATTTCCAACCACCCCCCGGTTGTTTAAATTCTGGAAATCTCAGTGTCATGCTCACCGGGGCATGGTCTGATAAGGAGGCTATCTCGATCTTGGTGTCCGCTACTCTATCTAGTAGGCCATGGTCCACCCAGATGTAGTCCAGTCTGGAGTACGTCCTGTGCACAGGGGAAAAAAATGTATAGTCCTTGATGAGTGGATGATACAATCTCCACACGTCGACTACTTGTTCCACGCTCATCTTTTTCTTTAGAGCCTTCAGTTGCACATTTCCTGTCCCCTGTGCACACGACGAACTATCCAGGCCCGGATCCAGGGCTAGATTCAGGTCCCCCATCAGCACCAGGTATCCTCTTCGAAAGGACCTTAAGCTGGAGAGAATTCTAATCATGTACTCAGGTGATCTAACGTTGGGTGCGTAAATATTTGCGAGAGTGAATGTCAACCCGAAGAGGGTCCCCCTCAAGAATAAGTACCTTCCCTCCGGGTCGACCTTTCTGTTTTCAAGGGTAAACTGCAGATCTTTTGCTATCCCTATTGCTACCCCTCTGGTTCTACTTGAGATGGTGTCACTGTAGTACCAGGTGGGAAAGGCTTTAGAATGGAGTTTAATATTTGATGTCAAAGCCAGGTGGGTCTCTTGTAAAAAGACCAGGCCGGCCCCGTACCTCTCCACCTCCTCGAGCACTCTATGCCGTTTAATAGGAGCATTTAGCCCTCTCACGTTATATGTGAGGCATTTAATTTCCGTCATCTAAACATGTTGTTTTTGATCTGGGCTTCTCCTGTGCGACCCCCAGCGGCTGGGTCTCCCTCCCTTGTCCCTCCCCTCCTCTCCTGTTCCCTCCCTCCTCCCTCCCCCCCCCCCCCCCCCCCCCCCCCCTCTCTACCCCTCCCCTCACTACCCCCTCCTACCCAATCCTGGGTCTCTGAGTTACGGGGTGCCATTCAATCACTTGGCCTCCCCTAAACTCCAGATCTCTGGAAAGGCAGGTACCCGAGCCCGCCCCCGGTTGCCCGCCCCCCTCCCTGCCCCGTTGGTACCTGACAGGTGAGGGGGTTATTGTGAGGACCCAGCTTCCCCTTCGGGGGAGCCCCCCGCCTCCCTCCCCCTCCCCCCCCGTCCACCACGCCCCCGCCCCCTTTTTTTTTTTTTTTTTTTTTTTTTTTTTTTTTTTTTTTAATTCCGTTGTTGCTTCTCCTCACCCTTCTAACCCACCTCCTCCCATCCCGACAAATCGGGTATCTGGATGTTTAGTTTCCCACAGAACTCGGGTAGCTCCTCTGGATATCTCAACCTGGCCCATTTACCCTCTTTTGAGCCCATCAGGCTTGCCGGGAAGCCCCATGTGTATTTAATATTATTATTTCTTAGAATCTCTAGAAGGGGTCTCTGTTGTCGTCTTCGCTCGAGGGTACGTGCTGACAGATCGGCGAAAATTTGGATTTCAGCCCCTTCGAACTCTAGGGGAGTCTTCCCTCTGATTTTATGCCAGATTTCCTCCTTGTCCTTGAAGTGGCTAAATCTGACTATGACATCTCGGGTTCTATTTGATTCAGAGAAATCGGCTCTACCTATTCGATGTATTCTCTCGATCCTGGGAAACTGTTCTTCCCCCCTTCCCATAACGGGAGCTAAGATCGTTCTGACAGTTTTTTCGAGGTCTTCCCCTCTGTGCTCAGGTATGGCTCGAAATCGTAGGTTTTGCCTCCTGTCTCTGTTTTCCTGATCTTCAATTTTAAACAGCATATCCCTTTGGAGCAGTTGGAACTTTTTTAGTTGCGTTTTTAACTCTGCGACTTCTTGCTCCAGGTTGTCGGCCCTCTCCTCTATCCCCTCTACCCTAGTTAACAGATGGCTCATGTCCTCCCTCACTTTATTCACTTCGCCTTTGATCACAAATTCTAGTCTCGCCATCATCTCCTCCATTTCCTTCTTAGAGATAGGTTGGGATCCTGTTAGGTGCTCCTCTGTCCCGGCAGTGTCCCCTTCACTCTCCATTGTCTGGTCAGCCCTTGATTGATCCTGCGAGGTGTCTGATTTGTGAGGCCTCTCCTTTGCCCTGGTAACTTTTGGGGAGGTCTCTGATGCTGGCGTGGACGGGCTCCCCCCCTGTCTAAGGTAGTGTTTAATAGAGCTTGAGTCGTTTTTCTGGCTTTTTGGGGCTCCTTTTTTGGGGGCTTTGTTGGGATCTTTACTCATGATGTTTTTTCTTTTGTCTCCTCTTATTCTCTTCCCCAGTTTGAAGACACCACCGACCGTGGTCACTAGGGTAAGAAGTCTTACCCCTTCCCTGTAGTGTCCTCTTCTAATGCTGCTGGGTTACTCCTGCTGGTCACCTCCCTTGGGCAGCCTCTCTTCTGTGGTGGTTGGGGGGGTTTCTCGGGGTTTCTCCTAACCCTCTTCTTTCCCTTATATTTGGGGTTCTAACCCCGGGGTTAGCCACCCAAGAAACAAAGCTTCCCAGGATGCCAACTCGTCCCAGGGGTGTCTCCCAGTGGAGGGTCCTAATGTTCTTGCGTCTTCCCAGTACTGAGTGGCCCCCCTTATCCAAGGACTCCTCCTCCTCCTCACTACCCGAAGTTTTAAGAGATGGCCTAGGATTTTATCTCCCTGGTTTTGGGTGTAAACGTAGTGCGGCGAGGTTGGTAAAGTCCGTCTTGGGGTGGTCTGGCCAACATCGGAGCCAACCCCCTAAGTTCACACCCCCCGGGAGCGTAGTAATTTCTTTCTCTGCCCCCTTTTATTCCGAAACCCCTGTTGGCAAATGGGCAGTGTGTGACTCAATTTTCTTAAGCTACAGTCATCTTTCGTATGTAACTCTTACAACAGAAACTTGTCCGACATGTTTCCTATAGATAGACATACACACTTTCCTCTTCCTGTGTTTTATTGACCCCCTTCAGGATAGTCAGAGAGCAATGTACAATCTAATTGGGACGTTCGATCCCGGGGGAGGAGGGGGGGAGGAAAAAAAAAAAAAAAAAAAGAGAGAGCAAAAGAAAAAAGAAAGTATCACAACCTCCTTGGAGTGGTAATGAGCTTATGTACTGTATGGACCTTGGGAGCGGCTCTTATCACTCCAACTTTTCCCGCAGGCTTCTTATAAATAGGGTACCCGTCCGTGGTCTCCCTGGATTTTTTATCCCCCTATAGGATATTCGACAGACGGTATGTAATACAAATGCAAAATGTTTTTACTTCCTGGGGTTTTTACCCCCCACCAACTAGCTTATCGGGGGATATAAAAATCTTTACCCTCCTGTGGGATATTCAGCAGACAATGTATGGTTTCCTAGAAGCATTTCCAAGAGTCTCTCTATAGCCTTATTAAGACAGGATCCTTACAGCACCAGCTAGTACAAGTAGTTTTTTAAACATAAGCAAAACACGTTTTTTTTTTTTTTTTTCCCTGTGAGATCTTCTGGGGACCTTTAACCCTTTCACGATTTCTTTATTGAGCCAGGTTCATCTTACCTTTTTGTCCATTTTCCCCGGGCAGAGAGCGTTTGAAAGATACTCACAAAACTCCATGGTTGCCACTATCGATCCTTATCCTTATGCCGAGTGAGACGGAGGGGTTGAGGAGAGGGCGAGGAGGCAGGTAAGCTGGCGGCGCGGCGGACGAGGGGACGGGAGAGCCGGGAGAACCGCCGAACGAAGACCCCCGGTTTCGGCCCGCCGAGACCCTCACACAAAGCCCTCTCGGCGGGTGCGTTGTGGGCATCCAAGCCCGATCCAGCTAGGGCTATTTTTGGTCCGATGCAACCTAAGGCGCGCCGTCCCGGCGGTCTCGCGTGGCGGTCGAATTCAGCGGGGAGCCGGCGTTCTCATCAGCCCTGCTCCTGTCCTCATTAGCTGACGGGCTCGGGTCCCTCCCTCCATGCCGGCCGTTACGTCGGCACGTTTTTTTTAATTTTACTCTGAAACTGGACTTCTGCTTTAACTGATGTTATTGACAAATACTTACAGTAAATTAGAAGACAATCTAATTAAAATAAGTGCCTATATTTCCAAGACAATATAAAACCTAGTGGCATCTGTGGAATTATGTTGCAATGGGGCATTGTTGTAAATCACAGGATTCATATACTGAGATGCTTGTGGATGCATGAATTAGTGGCATATACAGTTGTGCTCATACGTTTACATACCCTGTCAGAATTTATGATTTTTTGCCCATTTTTCAGAGAATATGAATGATAACACAAAAACATTTCTTTCACTCATGGTTAGCGTTTGGCTGAAGCCATTTATTACCAATCAACTGTGTTTACTCTTTTTAAATCATAATGGCAACAGAAACTACCCAAATGACCCTTATCAAAAGTTTACTTACCCCAGTTCTTAATACCATGTATTGCCCCCTTTAACATCAATGACAGATTGAAGTCTTTTGTGGTATTTATGGATGAGGCTCTTTATCTTCTCAGATGGTAAAGCTGCCCATTTCTCTTAGCAAAAAGACTCAAGTTCCTGTAAATTCTTGGGCTGTCTTGCATGAACTGCACGTTTGAGATCTCCCCAACACTGTAAGCCCTCACAGTTACTCTTGGTGGGCGCAGGAATGGGCCCTGCTGTGAATTATTAGATCAAGATTTGTAATTACACGCCCCTGTTAAACAGGGGCTGAAAAATTGTGCCTTAGGCACTGGTGCTGGTGCCACAACACTGCAACCCCTCACAGATACTGTACTTGGAGCACAGCAATGAGACCTGTTGCAAAGCATTGCATAAAAAATTGTAATTACATGCCCCTGTTAAACAGGGGCTGAAAAATTGTGCCTTAGGCACTGGTGCTGGTGCCACAACACTGCAACCCCTCACAGATACTGTACTTGGAGCACAGAAATGAGACCTGTTGCAAAGCACTGCATAAAAAATTGTAATTACACGCCCCTGTTAAACAGGTTCTGAAAAATTGGGCCTTAGCCACTGGTGGTGGCACCCAGAAACAAAAATGTTCTTCCAAGCTATCATCAGGATCATTGAGGAGGAAGAGGATAGTCAGTCAACATAACAGGACAGTCACTCAGCATCAGCATAGGCAGTCCTGAAGGGATGTGACATTTCAAAATAAATTATTCAGTTATATCAGCTTCAGATGACTGGTAGCTGGTGATGATCCAAGACTGATTCATTTTTATGAAGGTCAGTCGATCTACCGAGTCGGTGGACAGGCGCACCCTGTGATCAGTGACAAAGCCTCCAGCAGCACCAGGTTAAGGACGTGAGCCATACAGGGCACATGGGTCAGTTGTCCCTGTCGCAGGGCAGAGAGGAGGTTGGTGCCATTGGCACAAACCACCATTCCTGGCTTAAGCTGGCGTGGCGTCAACCACCTCTCGGCCTGCCCCTGCAGAGCTGACAGAACCTCTGCCCCAGTGTGGCTCCTGTCCCCCAAACACACCAGCGCAAGCACGGCATGGCATCTTTTTGCCTGCGTACTTGCAGAGCACCGCTGGTTCTGAGGACAGAGCACTCAAAGAGGCCATGGAGGAAGACGAAGAGGAGGGGGTGGAGGAGAGAGGTGTGTCACAACCAGTAGTAGCATTTTGGAGGCGTGGTGGCGGAACAACCTCCAACACTACTGCACCTTGTCCTGCATCCTTCCCAGCTGCCAAAAGAGTGACCCAATGGGCCGTGAAAGATAGGTAATGTCCCTGTCCATGCCTGCTGGACCATGAGTCAGCGGTAATATGCACCTTACCGCTGACCGCCCTGTCCAGCGAGGCCAAGACATTTCCGTGAGAAAAAGTTTGGGAACCTGCCACTGAGGAACCACACATTGCACAAACTCATGGAAGGGGGCTGAGTCTAGTCTCAGTGCAGCTTTCAGAGAGGACTGAAGGTGTAGTGGGGTTGGAGATCCCAGCTGATGAGGAGCAAGGAGAGGTCCGCTTTGTTCTTTGGTGTGGGTCTTTAAGGTGCACTTGCCAACGAGCTGCATGGCAGGTCAACATATGTCTGGTCATGCTTTTGGTGCCCAAGCGGCTGATGTTTTGGCCACGCGAGATACGCTTGAGACATATGTTGCAAAAAGCAGCGGTGCGATCTGATGCACTGGTCTCAAAAAAGGCCCACACCAAAGAACTTTTGTAATAACGCGCAGAGGCAGCGCCCTGCACAGGCGGAGCTCTGCGGTGTAATTCAGTTGGTGTGCTGCCCTCAAGCTTGCCCTCGGAGGGCATCCTGACTCGTTGAAATCAATGGGGAAGCGCTGTAATACCGCTGGCAAAACGACGCTATTGCTGCGCTTTGCCGGGGGTTTTAACCCTTTCTCGGCCGCCAGCGGGGGTAAAAGCGCCCAACTAGTGGCCGAAATGCGCCGCAAATCCGACAGTAAAAATGCCGCTAAAAATAGCGTATTTTACCGCCGACGCTATAGGCGGATCGGTGTGAAAGGGGTCTAACACAGGTGGAGCTCAGATGACCTCCTAAATGATTGTATACACTTGCCGTACATTTTTTGATAAGGTAGTTGGACATATCTGAATGAACTCTCTCTTAACTCCTTTGCAAACTTGCTATGAACTTTTCCACACATCTGATACTATACATCGAATGAATAAAATAATTCAAAATGCTCATCCTATGAAAAACATGTGTAAATCATTATGTGAATTATTCATAAACTGGCCCAAGTGAAACTCTAGAAAATTTTGGTTTTTAGGTCTTTTATTCCAGAGCAACAGACATTAATAGGAATATATTATCTACTGTCTTTCTGCTGGTATCCGAATCTCAATTGTAAGTAAGAAAAAGTAGTTATGAAGGTCTCAAATAAATAATAATATGGCAGTATGTTTTAGGCTTGAAACTGTTTTGTATTAATACAGAAATAAGAAACAAATAACATATTTTTGTAGTTAATACAAATGAAAAGTGTTTCTCAAGAAATAGCCTACTTTCATAGCTACTAAGTGATGCAAAATCGTTTCCAAAAAACAGTTTCCAGTTAATTAAAGAGACTACATAGAAAAACACAAAATAGACAAAATTATCAATATGCCTCCTTCAGTCTTTTCTTCATTCAGCACCTCTGAGAGTGCTGTATACCTACGCCCCACAGCATGGTATGGTTCCTAAATCTAACTCCTACATCACACAGGACTCAACAGAGACATAGGGGTGAAAAGAAGGTGCAAGTGTGTGGTTGGGAATACAGGCATCTGACATTTTTGGAATTGTTGAATGGCGATTTAGTTAAGAGATGTAAGGAGGCTACAGCACTGGAAGGGAGTGGTAAGAGTCACAGGCAGCTGTAGAAGTGAGTATATCATCTTTTCTCTTGTAGGAAACCTGTTTTGCTTTTAAAAATTGCATTTGTGTTCCTGGGCCTTGGTGGACAATAGGGATGGGCCCGGTGTTCGAATCGAACCCATGTTCATATTGAACATCGGCCGTTCGACCGCTCGTCGAGCCCAGAACTGTGTGGGCCGTTCGCATAAAATTTGTGTGATGTGAACGGTCCACAATGCACTGCGACAGTCGCAGTGCATTGCTGGCTGATGATTGGCCAAGCATGCACTGCGACCCCGCATGCTTGGCCAATCATAGAGCCAGCAGCGAATAGAGCAATAATAATTATAGCTCAGGGGGTTTAGTACACGCCCCACACTATATAAGGCCGCTGCGACGGCGGCCTCATGTAGTGTGTTCCGGCGTTAGTCAGTGACGGTGTCACTGACATTATCTGCTGTGCCTGTGATTCATTCTGCTGACATTATCTGCTGTGATTCTGGGGATTAGTGTAGTGTGTGTGTGCTGTTAGTATAGCACTGCAGTATCACATTAAACCACCTTTACCTATCTGGCCTGTTGTGTCATCTAAGGCAGCCATCTGCGGCTAATGAATGTAACACAGAGAACAGTCATTCATTGAAAGTCATTGATAAAAAAAAAGTAATTGATAAAAAAAAAAGCGTGGGGTCCCCCCAAATTCAATTACCAGGCCCTTCAGGTCTGCTATGGATATTAAGGGGAACTCCGCTTCAAATAAAAAAAAAATGACATAGGGGTACCCCTAAATATCCATACCAAACCCTTCTGGTCTGGGATGGATTTTAAGGGGAACCCCGGCAAAAAAAAAAATGGCGTGGGGTCCCCCTCAAAATCCATACCAGACCCTTATCTGAGCACGTTACCTGGCAGGCTGCAGGAAAATAGGGGGGACGAGAGTGGCCCCCCTCCCTCCTGAACCGTACCAGGCCACATGCCCTCAACATTGGGAGGATGCTTTGGGGGTCTGTGACCCCTCAAAGCACCTTGTCCCCATGTTGATGAGGACAAGGGCCTCTTCCCCACAACCCTGGCCATTGGTTGTGGGGGTCTGCGGGCGGGGGGCTTATCGGAATCTGGAAGCCCCCTTTAACAAGGGGACCCCCAGATCCCGGCCCCCCCTGTGTTAAATGGTAAGGGGGTTTTGTACCCCTACCATTTCACCAAAAAAGTGAGAAAAATTGTAAAAATGACAGGAGAAGGTCTTTGACAATTCCTTTATTAAAATCTTCTTTCTTCTGGTCTTCCTTCTTCCTTTTTTCATCCTTCGGTTTCTTCATCTTCTTCTTCCATCTTCTACCATCTTCTTCCATCTTCTTCTTCCATCTTCTTCTTCCTCCGATCCGCTTCTTCTTGCTCTGGTCTTCTCGTCCGGCATCTTCTTCCACGGCGCCTGTGTCTCTTCTTGGGCCGATCCACGCAATGGGAGGCTTCCGCTGTGTGAGGCTTCGCTGCGTCTGACAGGTCTTTTATAACGGAGGGCAGGGCCACCTGGTGACCCCGCCCCCCTCTGATGTCATGGGGAAAGCCATAGGGAAGTCCCCATGACGTCCCTGTGTGTCAGAGGGGGGCGGGGTCACCAGGTGGCCCCGCCCTCCATAATAAAAGACCTGTCAGACGCAGCGAAGCCTCACACAGCGGGAGCCTCCCATTGCGCGGAGCGGCCCGAGAAGGGACGCCATGGAAAAAGATGCCGGACGAGAAGACCAGAGCAAGAAGAAGCGGATCGGAGGAAGAAGACGATGGAAGAAGAAGATGGAAGAAGATGCCGAAGGAGAGGATGAAGAAACCGAAGGATGAAGAAAGAAGAAAGAAGATTTTAATAAAGGAATTGTCAAAGACTGTCTCCTGTCATTTTTACCATTTTTGTCACTTTTTTGGTGAAATGGTAGGGTACCCTTACCATTTCACACAGAGGAGGGAGGGATTGGGGGTCCCCTTGTTAAAGGGGGCTTCCAGATTCCGATAAGCCCTCCGCCCGCAGAACCCCACAACCAATGGCCAGGGTTATGGGGAAGAGGCCCTTGTCCTCATCAACATGGGGACAAGGTGCTTTGAGGGGTCACAGACCCCCAAAGCACCCTCCCAATGTTGAGGGCATGTGGCCTGGTACGGTTCAGGAGGGAGGCGCTCTTTTTTGACCAAATTTTCTGTCTTTTTTGATTAATAGCGCAAAAAATAAAAAACCCAGCGGTGATTAAATACCACCAAAAGAAAGCTCTATTTGTATGAAAAAAAGGACAAACATTTCATATGGGTACAGTTTTGCATGACTGAGTAATTGTCATTCAAAGTGTGAAAGCCCCCGAAGGCTGAAAATTGGTCTGGTTAGGAAGGGGGTTTAAGTGCCCAGTGGTCAAGTGGTTAATGTTTGTCCTGTCCCCTTAATCTGTCGGAAATTGCATTGCATGAAAAATCCATTTGCTATAGATATTACAACAGTTATAGCATTAGTTAAAACAGAAAATTTCCTTTTAAATACTTATCATAATTTTCCTTTCCTGATAGACTCCATGGCAGCATGCAATCGGGTAGACTCAGCCCTGAGCCAGAGACAGTTTTCTGTAACAAGTGTACTCATGACACTTGGAGGGTAACCATGCTTCCATGGAATCTATCAGGAAAGGAACATTACGGTAAGTATGGAATTTTTTTTTTCTGACTGACTCCTTGGCAGCATATGTTTGGGAACTAACTAGCCAACAAAAAAAAAACAAGGGTGGGCTACAGAACAATAAATGTTTCAATCATAGCTATAGCCAATAGAAACCTTAAGACCAAAAAAGTACATAAGGAAGCCAGCTTCCTACCACAGTGAGCCAGAACAGTTTTAGTGGAGGACCACATTGTCTCCCTACAATTATTCCTGGCACCCTGTTACAGGAAACCCAAAGTCCACATACTCCTAGTTGAGTGTGCTGCCACTGCTTCTGTAGGAACCAAGCGTTTAGCCCTAAAATCCAGTAGGCTAGCTGGCATGACCCATCCAGCAATTATTCTGAATATCTGCTTCTCTCTGGTTCTGCTCCAGAGATCGACAAAGAAATTACCTGAATCTCTACTCAAAGCTGTGGGGTGGTGTATCTGATCCAATGCCCATGTGGGCTTCAATATGTGGGCAGGACCAAACAAACCCTACAGGTTCAATGAACACATAAATAACATCAGGAAGGGTTTTAAAAAAACATTCTGTGTCTAGGCATTATGATGTGATGCATAATAGAGATCCCTCAAATACCTTTTTTTGGGGAATTGATAAATAAATATAGACCTCACTGGAGAGGGAGCTCTCTAGTGAGGGAGATTTCCAAACAAGAGATGGCCTGGGTATATAGGTTGAAATCTTATGTCCCTTTGTGGTCTTAACATTGATATTGATGTTAATGCATTGATTAATAATTCTTAAATGCAAGAAAGTACAAAGATTAGACTGATTTGATTGTGAACTCAGATCTGAGCCTTGGGTTGCCTGGGTTTAGGTAATTCGATTGTTAGTAGGGATGAGCTGAATACCCCCCCCCCCCCCCTCCCAGGTTGGCTTCACTTCGCATCAGAACACCTGAAACAGGCAAAAAGTTCTAGCGAACATGCAAACCCTATTAACCTCCCTGGCGGTATAATTATTTCAGATTTTTGGTGCTGAAAGCGGTACAATTGTTTTGCATGGAAATTTGGCATTTTATATTGTAGGCCTGTAATTCTTAGGAATAACTCACTTACATCTGTCCAAACCAGAGTCTAGTACACATTCTAGGTATGATAAAGTTTGAAAAACAAAACATAAATTATAATACAATAAATAACTATAAATAATTATACCAAATAATAATATAATAATAAAAATTATTCAATAATGTAATCTAATCAAAAACACTGAAATTTGCTCAGTTGCAGAATTGTCGCTGTCATTACTTTTCAGCGCTCAATTCTGCAAGTGATTCTAATTTATTATCGCTGTTTTCTAGTTGGTCTGAAACCAATTTTGATGTAAAGGGACGGTTTTGGTTGCTATGGACAATCTCCAGTTTCCAGGCAGAAAGAACAGTTTTTATAATATAAAACTGCATGCAGGACACTGGACAAACCACTAGGGACAAAAGGGATGTGAAATAATTTCATACAGTAATGTAATCTGTAAGATTACAGTATACTGTATGTATAGTGTGTGTTTCACTTTTTGAATTTCGCTCCGTTCTTCGCCCCTGTGCGTCGCAATGCTCGCAGGGAACGGAGCCCGGCTCCGTGATGAATCGAGCAGAGGACGAGCTGCTCACACTGTGGGGAGACATCGCAGGATCCAGGGGACAAGGTAAGTAAGCTCTTTCTGGATCCTGTGATGCGATCCCGAGTCTGGCTCGGGGTTATCGCTTTTGGTTCTGAAATTCCACCCGAGCCAGACTCAGGAATACCGCCAGGGAGGTTAAAGTCTATGGGACAAGAATATGAAAAATCTGTTAAGATGGTTGCTATGGGTAGGGATAGGCTGTACACATTCCCCGGTTCGGTTTGCACCAGAACAGCTCGAACAGGCAAAAAGTTCTAGTGAACATGCGAACCCTATTAAAGTCTACGGGATGCGAACATGAAAAATCAAAAGTCCTAATTTTAAGGGCTTATATGCAAGTTTTTGCCATAAAAAGTATATGGGGACCCGGGTACTGACCAAGGAAACATGTATCAATGCAAAAAAATTGCATGGTCCCTTCCCATGTTGAGGGAAAGTGGCCTGGTATGGTTCAGGAGGGGGGCACTCGCTTGTCCCCTCCCTTTCTTGGCCTGCCAGGCTGCATGCTCAGATAAGGGTCTGGTATGGATTTTGGGGGACCCCACGCCAATTTTTGAAAAAAATTTGGCATGGAGTTCCCCTTAAAATCAATGCACAAGATGGTGGATGGTGGAGATTGACACTAGTTTAGATCTACTGTCACAAGCATCTGTGGATTCACTAATGGACAATTTATTTTTTCTTTTTACAATTCTTGTCATGATTATATAGCGCAATTCTATATTTCTATTATTTTCTTCACCTCAACACTGCCCCAGTGATTGTGAGGGTCTGCAGGCATGGGGCTTATTGGAATCTGGAGGCTCTCATTAATAACAAAGAGGCCCCCAAATACCTTCCCCAATACATGAATGAGTAAGTTGAACACAGTACCCCTACTAATTCACACAAAAAAAGTGAAATGTGTAATAGTAATAGTATTAAAAAATAATAAAAAACTATTAAAAAAAGATATTGTCAATCACTTTGTCCAGTGATGCAGATCCTTTTCAATCATAATGGACAATACTTGCCAACCACCGATAGAAGAAATCTGATGACCGACAGACATGTCCAATCTGTTTGCTACCATTACTGTGAAAGATATCCCTGCTAAATGTAAACTAGAAATTTTGGTAAATGAATCAGGTAATGTCACCAGTTGCTAAGGACACATTGGGTACTCACGCAGTGCCCACTGTCCTACATAATAGCTATAGAAATACTGCTACTATACATTAAGTTCAGCTCTCACCAAATGAAGAAAAAATCTGGCGTATGGATAAATGCCTGAACAGGCTTAGTTAAGTCTGAACCTATGTTCAGACTAAACCATATGCTGATACACAGGATTCCTAATCAGACTGGCAATTTTGCACTTTTTTTTGCCTCTATCTGAAAGGTTCTAACTGGTACTAAAGCTGGTATTAACATGGCATAGGAATTATTTGCTTGTGGCCTCTACTTGAACTTTTATTCCTGGTGTCCCAGGCAGATACCTTTGCATAAAAGTAAATACATCATCGGTGAGTTAGTAAATCAGCACCACATCTACCATATATACAGCATAGCCAGAGCACCTAGTGGAACTGTTGTTCATAAGCTGGAATAATGTAATCCTGGCAACTACCAGCTGGTGTCTACCAGAAGCCAGCCGACTTTAATTAACCACCACTTGAAGTTGACTGTTGGAAGACTATTTCCATCCTGCTGTAAGTTCCTTGTCTCACAGCATTATGCTTTTGTGCCTTTTCCCGTTTGACCATCATGTCTTGTACTTGCCATGACCTACTATATCCTTTTTCATTCTGTCTCCTTGCATGACCTTGCATTGTCATAATTCCCTTGTCTAATCCCCCAAGATCCTTTGTACATTGTCAGTTAGCTTGTGGTTAGATATTTGCTTTAGTTGTACGTGTGTTACACTGGTTACTGGTTATTGCTTTTGCTATATATTTTTGTATGTTGCAGGTTCACTAATAAATAATTTTGTCCTCACTTACAGTAAATTAGGGTATATGTTTAGCTTACATATCTGGTCACCTCTCCTTATAGCAATTATGAATCAACCCTATTGTCAAACCTGACAGATCCTTTCACATAGAAATCAGAGAATCCTTTAAAGCAGTAGTTCTTAACCCTGTCCTCAAGTACCCCCAACAGGCAATGTTTTGGGAATTTCTCTTACATAAAATAGCTGTCCAAAATACCAAGCCATTGACTCTGATTTAAAGCACCTGTGCAAGATAAAAGAAAACCTGCAAACATGACCTGTTGGGGGTACTTGAGGACATGGTTAAGAACCACTGCTTTACCACTCACAGATTTTCCTGCTTACTGACCAGGCCATTTTTTGCGATATGGCACTGTGTCGCTTTAACTGACAATGGCGCGGTCGTGCAAAGCTGTACCGAAACTAAAAAGGATGTCCTTTTTTCCCCCCACAAATAGGGCTTTCTTTTGGTGGTATTTGATTACCTCTGCAGTTTTTATGGCATGTTTAAGGCATTTTTATTATTATTTTTTTTTTACTAGTAATGGTGGTGATCTGCGATTTTTAGCATTACTGCGACATTGTGGCAGACAGATCATTGACATTTACACAGCAATCAGTGCTATAAAAAAATGCACTGATTACTGTGTAAATGTCACTGGCAGAGAAGAAGTTAACACTAGGGGGCGATCAAGGGGTTAACTGTGTTCCCTCATGTGTGTTCTAACTGTAGGTGGAAGGAACTGACTAGAGGAGAAGACAGATCATTGTTCCTAAAAAATGTCCATGATATAATACAGTGAAAGTAAAAAAGTAAAAAGGTAAGTGTCCAATCAAGTTCAAAAGCAAATGCCAGTATCAATCAACTTTTGCTGTAATCAATCTTGAAGAGGAAAAAGTCCTCCTTACCAAAGCGAGTGGACTCCCTTGCGAGCGGAGTCACAAGCGCAAGCAGATACAGCTCTCTGCAGGGACAGATGGATCACTGGTGTCCCGAGCTCCACCGGCGGCTTCCAAAAATGGACGAGGAGACACGACAGCGAGGGCAGTGCAAGTATGAGCCAGCAGATGAACTCGCTAATCCCTGCTATAATCCGGCATCTCCCTGAAGATAGACAAGGAATTGCTCCAACGAGGGGCGGTGAATAGAACTCCCCAGCCAATGGATCAGCCAATCTGGTATAATGTAGTATAGGATCTCTTAGAAGCTCCTTGTTCTCTTGACCAGCAGTTCACAAGAAAATATTTTCATGCAGACACAGGAATCATTGCTTTGCACTATTTTTTTAGTAGACTGTAGTTTAGAAAAAAAATAAAAAATATTCAATAAAATGTTGCCACAATAATTAAACTTAATAATAAAAAAAAAAAATCATAATTCATGAAATGCTCTTTCTGAATGCATTTAAAACTTGAAATGAATTTAATTTTTTTATTTTACATGTAAATAAAGGCAACTTCATGCATAATATGTGTTAGATTGTAATTTCTTTGAATATGTCCCATTCTCTGTGCTAGGAAAGTTATTTGGTAAACCAGAAAAAGTAACCTTGACTTAGTGCTTGCAGCATGTACAATAGATACCTGATTTGTCTAAAACAGGAGAAGCTGGTATGAAATAACAATGGTATAATGTATGCAGCAGTCAAAACAATTGATGTCAATTTCCAAGGTTTTTCTCCAACAATCCCATTGAGGTATGCCATACATGACTTCTTCCTCCACCTTTCTAGGGGACAAAGGGTAGCCTTAGTTACTATGCTACTCAATGAATGTATCAATGCAAACAGCAGATGTTTTTATTATGTACACATCCAAGTTTGGAATTGAAATTGGTACCACATACTGATTGGTAAAGAACCACATACTGATTTTTCCATTTTTACAAAGTCCATTGTTTTAACTCATTAGCTCATTAGCTTCGAAGTTAAGTAGTATAAAATAATATTAGACTTTAAGTAATAGTTCAGCTATATTTGAAAAAGGTTTCTTTGTTCAATTCCATTTACTGTAATTTTATAGCCTAGAAATCTTGCTTTGTACCATTCTGCTAAATCTTGATATTACATTCAACGCTGAACATGCAATATAACAGCTGCAAGGCTGAATATATAGAGTTGATCAGAAAATGATCCATTTATTTTCTAAGGCTCTTATTCTGACTGAATTTAGAGTTTATACAAACAAAGGTTAACGTTGTTGTATGAAGGAAATAATTGTAGAACAGTTTAATTCAACAAGGGACTGTTCACAGAAAATACATAAATTAAGTCCCTTGTCCACTAGTCATGTGATGCCTAATGTAGACAATCGTTCTCCTACTCAGCCCTGTCTTTATTGATCTCTGTGTACCTAATGAGATTTCAGAGGCTATTGGGGTAAGAAGATGAGGAATTGATATCTGTTACTTTATACATGATAGCACCAGAATGCATTACTTCCAAAAAAATAAACTGATGTGTTGAATGAGTTCGACCATAGCAATTCTCTTATGTAATTATTTGTTGCCAAAATACATAAAAAAAGTTTAAAAAAATATTCCCTTCAAGATGATAGTTAAAGTGTATGTTATGCCATCATTTTTTTTATATATGTGTCTGTGTGTTCATGGAGACCTTTTTAAATATAGTCTGCCCTCTTTTTTTTTTCTCTATTTTCTTTGAAACACCTGGTGATTCTGCCTGCCCCCTTCTTTCCTGTAACCCCATAACCATGCCAAGCACAGACATAGATCTATGCTAAAGTAGTCTGTTTGTATTCTTTGGCTTGCTATTCAGAGGTACAGAAAGCCTGGATGATGGCGAGGCATGCCTGTACTCCTATTGTCGGTTTTGCAGGTATTCTCTCACCCAACCATACCCTGTTGAATGACAGCAGCTCTGAGGAAGGTCTTTATTATCTGTCAACACTGCAGCTGCTAAACTTTCTTCTGCATTAGAGAAAATTGATGGAATAGAAGCTGTGTGGTCAAGTGACTGCAGAATAAAACTCCATAAAATATATTTATTTTTAATATTTACAACTGAAAATACTGTACATAAAAAAACAGTATTGGCAGTTTTAGATTTCAAATTTTTTTAAATGTTTTTACAAATAACATATCACTCACCTCTTCTAATTCACACCCCACACCATCAAGTTCTACTGTATCAAAGAGAAATCTCTACTTTTTCAAAACCCAGTGTTTCCAAGAGTGTTGGATTCTGGGTCCACTTCTGAGCACAGTGGTTCAATTTGCCAGCCCTTACTTCATTATTGTGCCTGTAGTAACATGGGGCAGAAGAAAGAGAACCTTAAAGTTTGCATGTTCTTCTAAGGCTTTTAAAGGATAAGTTCACTTTTCTCAACACGTTAAATGTTACACCTATGTTTAGGACAAACCAAAAACACCATCCAGCGCTCAATCCCAGGATTTCCCCAAACAACAGGACTATGGTAGGCAATGGTTTCAGCAATGCAGCCCTCCTCAGACTGGGCGGTCCTTCCAAACACTGCAAAAATATACACAAGAGGGCGCAAACGCCCAGTGCATTACCACAAAAAATGATTTCCCAAAGGCACATATCAGTGTTTTTACTCACAAAGTAGGAAAGAAATCAAGCTTGTCAAATACAATGCTCCAACTAGAGAGGCGGGTGACGGCCACATGGTGGAACTTACGCGTTTTGGGGAACAAACCCCCTTCCTTATGCTGCGTACACAAGATCAGACATTCTGACAACAAAATCTTGGATTTATTTCCGACGACTGTTGGCTCCAATTTGTCTTGTATACCCACCGCCAAACAAATGTTGTCGGAAATTCTGAACGTCAAGAACGCGGTGACGTACAACGCGTACGAAGATCCGAGAAAAGTGAAGTTCAATAGACAGTGCGGCTCTTCTGCTTGATTCTGAGCATGCATTTAATTTTGTGCATCGGAATTGTGAACACACGATTGGAATTTCCCGGATTTTGTTGTCGGAAAGTTTGAGAACCAGCTCTCAAATCTTTTTTGTCGGAAATTCCGCCAAAAAATGTCTGATGGAGTCTACACACGGTCAGAATTTCTGACAACAAGCTCCCATCGAACATTTGTTGTCGGAAATTCCGATCGTGTGTATGCGCAATTAGAGTGTGTTTTTTGTGGTAATGCACTAGTGTGTGCGTGCCCTCTTGTATATCATTTTGCAACCCATGTTTAGGGCGTGACATGTAACATCTTGAGCATCCACCACCTCACTCCCCCTAAACTTTTCCCCACACCCGCTGTCACAATTTGAAAACACTGTGGCCATGTGGGGCTCCGCCCACAGAGTTCTGTGAATAAATGAACTACAACTGCCATCAGCCATTGCGGCTGACAGCTTGTAGTTCTCAATGAACTGCGAGGATGCTGGTAAATGCTCTTGTAGTCCGCTGAGCTTCCTGAACTTCAGTAACTGCCTGCCTGTATTGGAGGTACATACAGACAGTGATTGCAATGCTTTACAGGCTCCCAAAAAAGCAATGTTAAATGCACAATTTTTACCTGCAAAAAAGATGTGCATTTATTATTATTTTTTTTTAAGGTGAACATATCCTTTAACTTGCTATTGTCAATATTGTATTGTACACATAAAAGGCTACAATGACAAAAATAGTATTTTCCTGACAGACTCCATGGCAGACTATGTGTGGGTTAACCCTTGCCTCCTCTCCAATGCTATAGGACCCCACTCCCATAAATTTGAGTTCACCACTACAGACTGTGTTCTTTTTTTGTCCTCCTCTGTGGACCTACAAACAATGCACTTACGTTTTCGGACGTACAAATCGATCAAGGTTTTTGCCAAGCATACGTCCTAGCGGTACGAAGATAGCCCAGGGCCCAGCCATGGACATGTGTGTGGCTCCAGGCCCCTATTTCCAGTGGTGGGGGGGCCTTTCGTATGCCCAGGCAAGGAAGCGGTGGATCGGCTGGCAGGTCTGAAGATTTATCTTTTCTTCATGGCAGGAAGTGTTTGTATGTGATCGTCTGTCTCCCCCTCATGTCCCCTCTTTCCTGCAATATTTATTTATTTTGCTTTTACCTTTGTGGCGCCTGGAACACAGGTGCATTCCAGGACATGTCTCCCTCTTCAGGGTTGTGGCCCAGTGTGCTTCCGTGCATGCGCCATCCTCGGGTGAAACTGAGGCTTGGTTTCGCGCATGCCGGTACGGCCGGGGACCCGGCGGTCGTGCAGGCGCTATACGGCAGGTTGCCATTGTGCCGGCGTCGAGGGGGCACGACAGTGACATCATTACGTGAATTAAAATTGGTGTGCATCCTCCAGCAGCATGTAACTGACACTGTGATCTAATAATTCTAGTGACTCCTCTGTGCATAATGGTGGGGCTACGGACAGAGTAGCTGTGGACTAGGAGCCAGTGGAATAGGCCGCTTTGCCCGCTGCAATGGAAGGCAAATTAGTATGAGCCTGGGCGACAGAGGATAAGCATGGCTTAGTTATCCAATCCACCAACTCTTCTGCATGTTGTGGCTCAATAACACGGCCAGCAGCAGAAAAAAAGGACAATTGTGCCCCGCCTGCAGAGGTTGCACCATGTCTTTGACCACCACTTTTCACTGTAGACACAGAGACTGCTTGCCCTCGTTTAGTGGCATGTGAGCGTCTGCCTCTCCTTGTTGGTCTTCCAGACATAATTGGGATTTTTTTTTTTTTTGCTTGGTCATTCAGGGGCAACATTTTTTTTTAGTTTGGAGTGGTATTGTTCACGCGGGGGTTCTCATTTTATGCAATAACAGACCAAAAATTGCCTTGTATGTATTGGGGGCAGGTTATTTTTGTTTTGGGTTAAAATCTTGCAGATTTGTTATTTTTCTTTAAAGCCGTACATCTTTGAAGCAGCATTTAACTAGAATATAAGCCAGCCAAGTGGGGACTAGCAAAATGAACAAGTGAGTTCCCATAGACGGCAATGGTATTTGTTGTATAACTTTTGCCCACGTTAGGCTCTTTGTTTGCTCCCCCTGGACCGGGGGGGGGGGGGGGTTGTTTGTCTGTAATATTGTAGCTTAATGATGATGTGCTTAATATTGGACAGGTGGTGGCTTATTTTGTGTTGTTCTGGGCATGCTCAAAGAGTGTTTTTTGGGTTAGGAATTTAAGAACAACCTTAAATGTGTGTATGTCAAGAGAGTACATTTGGGTGTCCTTATAGAGTTTGTAACATGTATTTTCTCTTTGTAAAAACAGATGTGTTTTAGAGCAAGTATGTTTTCCTTTTTTTTTGGGGGGGGGGGGGGGTATTTTTCACTGAAATATTTTGTTATCAATCTGTGTTTTTTTCAAAATCTTCCTCAAGCTGTTGTGACTACTAAATATTTAAATCCTTAAGAGCCTGTCCGTTTGTGGGTGCAGTCCTTTTAACTCCTGTTAATTTCCTCTGCAAAATGGTTAGACCTCCAAACCACAGTTAGTGTCTCAAATTACCATTTGTGTGTTTTTTGTTTTCCTAGCTCTTTTCCAAGTCCTGTTTGTTGACCAATAAAATTTGTAGCACATTTTTATGGTTTATGTGTTGTTAATAATTTGTTTTGCAGATGCATGCCCAATCCAAGTAATGCATTTTACACTCCACCCCACCCCCCCAAAAAAAAAAAAAAAATCATGCAACAGATTTAACCAGCTGCAGCTTAACTAGGCTGATTGGCATGACAAAACAAAAATAGGTTTGATTTGTCTAAAAACTACTTCCCTGATGCCTTCATGGCAGCATATGCATGGATTGTGCATATGCTGCCATGGATAGACACCAGGAAAGGAAAATTAGAGAGGTAAGTATTCAGTTTTCCATTTTAGAGCAGTGGTTCTCAGCCTCAGTCTTCAAGTGCCCCCGACATGATATGTTTTGGGATTTTATCTTAGGTAAAATAGCTGTCCAAAATACCAAGCCATTGACTCTGATTTAAAGCACCTGTGCATGATGAAGATAAACCTGCAAACATGGCCTGTTGGGGGTAGTTAAGGACAAGGTTGAGCTAAAATCTAAATCTAAATCTAAAAGTTGGGCTTTGTGTCCCTTTTCTGAAAATTTGATTAATTTCATGTCACCCTACCAATGTCTTTCCTTAGGGACACACAGGTCAATCTAACTAGTGTCCCCATTAGGCAAATTGCACTCTAGCACTTTGATCTGTACACCCCACATTCTTAGGTATTTTGGGGTTTATTAAAGGCAAATCCACTCTGCAATACATATTAGTTGTAAAGGGGAAGCACTGGTGATGCTGTTTTTTTTTATTTTCCTTACATGTCCCCCTTGGATCTCCAGCAACTGCACTTCCAAGTGCACTTGTAGTGCAAAGTGGATTTGCCTTTACCAAATAAACCCAAAAGTCCAAGATACCTAATAATTGGGGGTGTACAGAGCAAAATGCTAGAGTGCAATTTCTTTTGATGGTATTTGATTGCCTCTGTGATTCTTTTTATTTTTGCTAATTTTGAAAAAAAAAGAGAAACGTATATTTATTTAGATTGACCTGTGTGCCTTGAGGTGCTAAAATGGCAGAAGAGAAGTACAAAACCCCCCCAAATGACCCCATTTTGGAAAGTAGACACCCAAGCCCTCACTTCCTGCCCACCCCCAAGCTATTTGTTGAGAGGCTTGGTGAGTATTTTACAGCTCTCATTTGTTTTGAAAATGAAGAGAGAAAGTAAAGAAAAAAAAATTTTTTTTTTCTTTTTTTTTCAATTTTCAAAAACTTTGTGACAAAAAAGCGACATCTGGCAAAAAATACTCACAATACCTCTCAGCAAATAGCTTGGGGTGTCTACTGTTCCAAAATGGGGTCATTTTGGGGGTTTTAATGCCATCTGGGCATTCCATGGCCTCCGAAACTGTGATTGGGCAGTGAGAAGTGAAATAAAAAAATTACACCCTATAGAAAGCCTGAAGGCGGTGATTGGTTTTTTTGGGGTTCCGTACGCAGTTAGGCTCCCAAAAAGTCCACACATGTGGTATCCGGTACTCAGGAGAAGCAACAGAATGTATTTTGAGCAATATATCATTTTAGTAAAAAAACCCCCCCCCCCCCCCCCCCCCCCCCCCCCCCCCCCCCCCCCCCCCCCCCCCCCCCCCCCCCCCCAAACAAAAACAAAAAAAAAAAAAAAAAAAAAAAAAAATAAAAACTGAAAGTAAAAAAATATATATATTTTTTTTTTTTCATTATTCAATCTCTTGGGACAAAAAAAAAAAATATTTAATGGGCTCAACATTGGTTTTACCCTCACTTCCTGCTTGGCTATGTGACAGGAAGGGAATAAATTTGGGAGGTGTCTTCACCCTATCAGAGGTGCATACATCCCCAAAAACTGACAAGACTTCTAATCCATCTGCACTCTATCCCCAAGCAAAAACAAGAGAGGATTTCATTTAGTTTAACTTTGCCAAAGACACATTCCTAAGTTCAACTGTGATGCATGTCAATGGCTTGTTTAATAGAAAACACCAGTTGCCTTTCACTATAAACATTTGTTAGTCCAGTCCTGGAAATCTGCATCTGCTTTACTATTAATTTCCATAAAAATTGGGTTCCTGCAGCTAGATGCGCCTAATGCATCTAGATGCGCGACCGCTGTGTATGTGAGATGCGCAACTGCTGTGTGTGCGGAGGTATGCACCTGTGGTGCATATCTTGCTCCTGGAAGCTGTGGCCAGCACACAGGAATGACACCCCTCCAGGAAGTTGCTTGTACTGCTGATAATTTCTTCTCACCACCATGCCCCGCTCACTGTTCTCTGAGGAAGAGATGATCCTTATTTGCAAATTAAGATACATTTGGATTTATTTTTACATAGGGTGGTGTTTGTGTGGGTCATGTGTGTATGTCTAAATGATTTGGCCTCAAAACACACACATACTTCCTGTGTACAGATTCAATTCCGGGCCAATGTATATTGCTTTCTGCTTCAGTGTGTGTATATATATAGATAGATATATCTATAAATGTAGGCTCTTGTGTCCACCAGCAGAGAGAAGTTGGGTAGATGCCCCACTCCCAATTCTGGAGGAATAATAATGGTCTAGCACAGGGGTCTTCAAACTACGGCCCTCCAGTTGTTCAGGAACTACAATTCCCATCATGTCTAGTCATGTCTGTGAATGTCAGAGTTTTACAAAGCCTCATGGGATGTGTAGTTTTGCAACAGCTGGAGAGCCGTAGTTTGAAGATTCCTGATCACTCTTGCATGTCTTGAAAAAAGTTGTCTTGTATAATGCCCAAGAAATATCATTAGTAAAATACAAGTGGGTCATGGCACATGTACATTCCAAATTTGGCACTTAAGATGGTCATGCACTATGCAATCTGATTGGCCAATCTCTGTACAACTCAATATTTAGGCAAAATAGGTAATAGGAAGACACAGAAATCAAACAGGCTCTTGCACTAAATCTAATTTATTTAAGATCTAACTGATTGCAGTGTATGGTCACCTTTAAAAATCAAGATCTGAAAATATAAATTTATTGGGTTTAGAAACACTTCTCTGTTCTTTGTAATGTATTGAAAGATTTGGGTAAAAAAAGAAAAAAAACAAATTTCAAAGATATATTAGCAGTAATAGGAATGAGATTAGCATCAAAAGGGTTAATTAACTGAGTACACCTACTAATCGCCTAACAAGACACATCCAATGAGATGAAATTAACCAATTGCATAGGGGTGTGTGCGCTATTATCAATGAGAAAACTGCAGTTACCCTAGCGGCAGTTGCAGTTTACATATGCGGGTATTTAGTATCGTTATTTGTGCTTCAATATGCACCGGTTCGCACGTTCGATTAATGACTTTTCCAGCGCACCAATTAATGTATGAACTGGTGCAGTGCCTTCTTCTTAGTAAATCACCCTCAGAGCGTCCGTACTACAGAATCTTTGTTAAAAGACTCTAAAATGTTACAAACACACACCCTTCCAAAATTGCTAAACAAGGAACACAGTTTATGCATGTCAGAAGTAATGATTGTGTCACTAAAGCTAAAACACATTTAAGGCATTAGATCTTAAAAAACATTGTAAAATGCTTCTCTCAGTGTCCTACACACGTACAACTTTATGATAACAGCCCACTAATAGAAAAGATTGATTTTTGCTGTCAGTACAATGATTGACTCGAGCATAGTAGCTCAGGGTGGTCATCATCAAGAAACACTATAGATAGGTCAATGCATTTTTAATGGACACAAGTGGTTTGCTTATGGCTGATGTGAGGGTTTAAGCAAAAAAAGTGAGTACCTGTAAGCCGTATCTATTAAACAACCTATTCATCCAATTTTACAGTTAAAGTAAACAAACGAAAAAAAAAAATTAACTCTATGAAAAAATATATTAAATGCATCCTTTGTAGTGTATTGAACCTGAAAAAAAAATGTAAGCAATTATTTCCTTTTTCCATGTTATCATAAAACCACTGTCAAATATAAACTATTCTTCTTATAAACAGCAAAGTGGTCATAATCACTGAAAAAAATGTGTTCCAGTATGTCCCACAAAGACCCTGTTATTCCCTGCAATTCCCTAGTTGGATGTCACCATCTTGCCTTTCAAACAAGTCAATGCCTCCTCTGCCCTCCCTGCGACAGTCATAAACAATGTGGTGCCCGTTGGCCCAGATGTGGAGGGCCCTCCCTGCGACAGTCATATGTACGGGACCAATATATGCAGTACTTTGTGGGTAGGGGGGCCAGTGCGCTGCGATGTGTGAGAGGCATTTTTTAATAAATCTGACATGATTTCATGTCAGTTCAGTCTTCTAGGTCAGGGATCCTCAAACTACGGCCCTCCAGCTGTAGCAAAGTGGTCATAATCACTGAAAAAAATGTGTTCCAGTATGTCCCACAAAGACCCTGTTATTCCCTGCAATTCCCTAGTTGGATGTCACCATCTTGCCTTTCAAACAAGTCAATGCCTCCTCTGCCCTCCCTGCGACAGTCATATGTCATCAAATTCTGTGCGGCAGTGGACATACATCAGCCTCTAGGTCAGGGATCCTCAAACTACGGCCCTCCAGCTGTTGCAGAACTACACATCCCATGAGGCATTGTAGAACTCTGACATTCACAGACATGACTAGGCATTATGGGAATTGTAGTTCCTGAACAACTGGAGGGCCGTAGTTTGAAGACCCCTGCTCTAGGTTGTGTGGAATGGGGATTTTGGTGAAAAGTCAAAATGTGCATATCAATAATGACACTAATTAGTCTATTTAGGCTCCATGTTTTTGAAGGAAGAAAAAGTGCATTTAAAACCACTGGTGGAGTGGATTATAAAGATTTTATGCTTGAGAAATGGAAATGTTCATTAAATTATTATGGGAGCTTTTATTTTTATTCAAGATGTTTATAAAATACTTTGTCTTTTAAGGGCCATTTAGCAAACCACAATCTGGTCAACGCACACTTTGGATGCCAAAAAATAGACCCCTTTCACGCTGGGGCAGTTTTCAGGCGCTTTAGCGCTAGAAATAGCCCATGCAAAGCGCATGAAATCCTCCTCCCATTCATTCCAGCGTGTCGTTTCCGAAAAGTCTCGCTAGCAGCGTCTTTGGGGCGGGCAATGTAAATACAGCGCTCCCAAAATGCCCTGCCCATTGTAATGAATGGGCAGTGATTTCAAAGTGCCTTAAAAAGCGCTTTGAAAAATGCAGCTGTGTCTTTAATGCTGACACTACCTCCAGCCCTGCCCCCTGCACCAATGCCAGTCCTCTTCAAAGTTGAATGGCACCCAATATAATGAAATCCTCTTCAAGTGAGCAAAAGATGTAAAGAATTCAAAAATCACTGGAAACGTTGATATAGGAGTGGGGTATCTTAAGCCTAAAATTTTGTTTTAATGGCAGTAGGATATTAGTTTATATGAGAATGTATAATTAAAGGGAGAGAAAGAGGAGCATACACTAAAGAGTGTAGCAAGTTTAAAAGATATTTATTAAATAAGAGTAAAAGATTGCACTCACATGGCGATAATTAGGTGTTGAGACCTGTATAACACTTCACTGATACAGGGACACTTCAAAGCCTGAGCTGAGTAAGAAGCTGTCACACTTATTTATTTATTTCAGGTACTTGTATAGCGTTGTCAATTTGTACAGCGCTTTACATATACATTGAACATTCACATCAGTCCCTGCCCTCAAGGAGCTTACAACCTAAGGTCCCTAACACACATTCATACAAACTAGGGCCAATTTAGACAGGATCAGATTAACCTGCCAGCATGTCTTTAGAGTTTGGGAGGAAAGCAGACTTCAAAACACATCCCTGTATCAGCAGAGTGCTATACAGCAAGCGGTCATGCTCACTGCTCAAGGTTCCAGCTCCTTGCAGGGTGTCCTCTCGCTCATGCCCATTCACTGTTCAAGGCCCTAGTTCCCAGCTAGATGTCCTCTCGCTTATGCTGGCTGTGTTGAATCCTGTCTCCAGCTGCAGCTCTAAGCACCTGTGCCAACAGTGTTCACCATTATGGTCCATCCTCTCCTCAGCCTGTGGCCAAGGTAGGGATTCCTGGATTTCTGGTTCTGGTCCAATGGTCTCACCTGTCACGCTCAGGCACCTAATTATTGCCGTGTGAGTGCAATCTTTTACTTATTTAATAAAAATCTTTTAAACTTGCTACACTATGGGGTGTGCACTCCTCTTTCTCTCCCTTTGTATCTTCACAGCAAGCAGCACCTCTACATATCACACAGCCTATTTACTTTTTTCTGCTGGGCTACCCACTCTACTGTTCTAACACATTTCATTGTTTTTATTGTTTAGTTTATTCCTCGGTTTGTCTCTATCTAGCATTTTAGAATTTTGATCACTATTGTTTTTTATGTTGCCCATTCAGCCTGTTGGTTGGTTGATAGCTATTTTCAGGGCAGCCTGTGGCTCATCAGTGCTTATTAAGTGCAGTGAGACAGCACACTGGGGGTGAGCGCAGTGTTACTGACAGGTCCTCCTGTTGGTCTTCCTCTTCCTTTTCCTTTTGAGACTGTGTAATTGTTTATTCATTAGCAATTCCTATAACACATATACATTCCATATTAATTGTGGGCTGTGGTAAGGCAATGTTTTAGTAAGCAAGGACACTATGGGGTTGATTTACTAAAGTCAAATAGACTGTGTACTTTGCAAAGTGTACTTGCACCCTACAAGTGCAGTTGCTCGAGAGCTTGGTAAATAGGGTAAAGCTTCAATTTGCAAAGAGTACCCAATAACGTGCAAGGAAAATAAAAAGAACTGCATTTTTGCTTGCACATGGTTGGATGATGGAAGTCAGCAGGGCCTCTGCTCATTTACTAAGCTGCAATTGCACTTTGCAAAGTGCACAGTCTAGTTTAATTTGGTAAATCAACCACAGTAAAGCAATAATGAAAAGTAGGTGCTAGCCCTTATAAACAAATTAAATACAATAACCCATGATTAAATAAATCAAGACATCCTTAAATATAAAGTGCAACTGTGTTATGAAGGAAATTCCCCAATCACTGTGATCTTGTGAAGTCTAATAAAAAGTGACACTTTCTTCTTTGTTCATATAAAGTGCTATTCCATGTTCCCAGGTGAAGTTTACACTCACCAGATGATTGCGGCCAACAAAGCAACCAACAAGCCTTGAGTATTAGGACCTGTACATGAAATGTCAGATCTTCTCCATAGGAGTCCAAGTGCAAGCCCACTTATGGATGTCTCTAATGTAAATACTCATTCACTCAATTTGAGTAAGCAAGAAAACCCAGAGGTGATTTCATAGTGTAGTAAGTTTTATCGCAGGCAAACGGCGGTGTGAGGATTAGAGCATCCAAGCTAATTGTGCTGGTGCCCTGCTGGCACCTGCCAGGTGTGAGTTGTTTTTAATGTTTGTTGTTTTTACTATTTTAAATAAAACTTACTACACTATGAAATCAACTCTGGGTTTTCTAGCTCACTCAAATTGAGTGAATGAGTATTTACATTAGATACATCCATAAGTGGGCTGGCGCTTGGACTCCTATGGAGAAGATCTGATATTCCGTGTACAGGATGTAATACTTAAGGTTTGTTTGCTGCTTTGGCAACCATCTGGTGAGTGCAAACTTCACCTGGGCACGTGAAAGAGCAACTTATATGTACAAAGAAGAAAGTGTCACTTTTTATTAGACTTCATAAGATCACAGTGATTGGGGAATTTTCTTCTTAACACAGTCAGACTTTATATTTAAGAATGTTTTGATTTATTTAATCACAGGTTATTGAATTTAATTTGTTTATAAGGGCTAGCACCTACTTTTCATTATTGCTTATATTGGAAGTGTTATACACTTTAAAGGGGGCAGCTGCTCTTGTTTACATCTTGATTCACTTTATTTGCTTTTTTAATTTTTTTTGTATTTTAGTATTTTTTTATGTTTATTTTTTAAGGATGGTGCCCTCTTATTGGTATTAGAAAGCAAGGACACTGGTCTTTACATACAACTGCGATGATTTAATTTAGTGCAATTACTGTGTACTACTTGCTAAATTTTACTGCTGAAATAAATTTTTTCAATTCAATAAAAAATGTTTGCATGTATTAGTTGAATCTACCATGTTTTTCTACTGAGTTTTGTGGTGTTTACATGAAAATGTCAAGAAAAATGTTACATAGGTTATTGCACCTTAAAATGGCATTAGCTTCTAACTAACTTTAACTGTTATATTGTATATTTAGTCTGTTGTAAGAGCCTTTTCTGATGGAGACAAAATAACAATTAATTAGGAAAATTACCAATTCATGAGCAATACAAGTTTTATTTGGTAAATAACTATTACGTTTCAAAAAATCTTAGAATCGAAATTGGTAGAAAAAACCTGTCCAAATTTGTACATGACAATGATCCATAACAATATGTAAACATTGTTTTAAGATGCAGTTCAAACTGCTTAAATATGTCCAAAACTTGTAAAATGTAAGTAAAAACAAATGATATAGCAAATTTTTAATACTTCAATCTCAGAAGTGTATTAGGCGTCATGCTATTAAAAAATGTAGATAATGTCATACTAAGCATTGTAAACACAGTTTTCTAAAACAAATAATGGCTTGATCTAAGATGTTGGATAACTTGTTAACAGTAGAGAGAATTGTTAAACATTTTTTTCATAATTTTCAGGTGTTTTTTTACAAAGCTTTACTACTGACCTTTCAAAATATTTTGTTGACATACTAGGACATTATGGGAGACTTACCTCTCAAACAGAGCCCTCCAATGTCCAAAGCTGTCATGACTCCTGGTGCTTCCATCTTTGCCCGGTCTTCCTTTTGGGTTTGTGCTTTACGGCCACTTGAATGGCTGAGCCATGATGATGTCACTTCCATGCATGTGTGTGGGAGTCACTTCACAACAGCACACAGTGGGCGCCATAAATTTGGTCTAAGCTGTGCATGTGAAACTCAGATTACCAACTTACTGACAAGGCCTTTTCTGGAACTTTTTGTTTACAAGTTTAAGTTAGTATTTTTTTGCTAGAAAATTATGTAGAACCCCCAAACATTATATATATTATTTAGCAGAGACCCTAGAGAATAAAATGGCGATCATTGCAATATTGTATGTCACACTGTATTTGCACAGTGGTCATTTTGGGGAAAAAAATACACTTTAATGAATTAAGAAAAAAAAAATCCTTAAAAATCTCCATAGGCGACGCTTTCAAATTTTTTCAGGTTACCTGTTTAGAGTTACAGAGGAGGTCTTGAACTAGAAATATTGCTCTAACAATCTCGGCAATACCTCACATGTGTGCTTTGAACACCATTTACATATGCGGGCGTGACTTACATATGCGTTTTTGCTTCTACGCATGCGCACGGAGGGATGGGGCACTTTAAATTATTTTTTTTTCTTATTTATTTTACTTTTTATTTTTTATTTTTACACTGTCCCTCCGCTTTTTTTTTTATCACTTTCATTCCTATTACAAGGAATGTAAACATCCCTTGTAATAGAAATAAGCCTGGCAGGTCCTCTTTATTGTGAGATCCGGGGTCAAAAAGACCCCAGATCTCTCATTTACCTTTTAAAACTGACTTAAATTAAATTCTTTATGCTCGAGTGCCAGAAGGGTCCCTCCGATTGGGGGATAACTTGCCCTCACTTGACTTCCTACCTAGCCATCAGATCGCTTCTGGGTTTACTGACAGCTTCAGTAAACCTGGAGACAACTGGAAAGTGGCAGGAGGGGGGCAGCGAGTGTGCCGCAGGGATCACTTTTATCAGATGCCGAATTACCTACAGAAAACAATGATACTGGGGTTATGGCAGCTAGCTGCTGCCATAACAATGATATTTAAAGGAGTTGTAAAGGCAGAAGGTTTTTTTATCTTAATGCATTCTATGCATTAAGATAAAAAGCCTTCTGTGTGTAGCAGCTGCCCCAGCACCCCCTAATACTTACCTGAGCCCCATCTCTGGCAAGCAAAGTCTACGAGTCCCTCGACGTCCGTAACTCTCCCTCCTGATTGGCTGAGACACAGCAGTGGTGCCATTGGCTCCCGTGGCTGTCAATCAAATTAAGTTAGCCAATCGGGAGAGAGAGGGGGCAGGGCTGAATGGCAGCTCTGTGTCTGAATGGACAAACGGAGCTACAGCTCGGCTCGGGTACCCCTATAGCAAGCTGCTTGCTGTGGGGGCACTGGACAGGAGGGAGGGGCCAGGAGCAGCGAAGAGGGACCCGAAAAGAGGAGGATCCAGGCTGCCCTGTGCAAAACCACTGCACATGGTAGGTAAGTGTAACATGTTTATTTATTTATTTTTTAAAGAGACTTTACAATCACTTTAACATCAAAGTAATGACGTATTTATACTGTGGGCAGTCGGCAAGTGGTTACATTACCACTGACAACTATGGCCTCTTCTGTTATAAAAACCCTGCCTGTCAGCATTTTTATAATTATGAGAGTTTAATACCACTTTAATTCAATTATATTTACTGGGCATAGATTAATACAATTAAAGTGTAATAATAGTATATACTGTACAATGTACTTGTCATGATGAACAAGGATTGTTACGACTTATATCCCTATATAATACCCTATGACTACTTCATTTTTGTATAAGGTTTTTGATCAAGCTTGTAAGGTAATACCTCTTTGTATATTAAAATTCAGTCAGTGCTAACATTATAACATACTGGATATAAGGATATAAGGACTATATAAGGATTTGTTATAGCACAAGCATAGACTGAATTTTTTGTATTATTTTTTGTTACCTTTGTGGGATTTGGTAATTCAGTATAGCTGTAGCCACATAGAAGTGTAATTACTCTCCTATTGTTTGCACTGTAAGGAATTGTTCCATTTGCTAATACATCTTCTAGTTCAATAAGATTCTAAAGCCATGCTTAATGAAGTAAATAAACCCTTCAGCACCCTCCTAGTTCCCTGCAGCTGCTTACTTCTCTTGGCTGGTAAAAAGATGATGTTGGGCTGCCCATGTGTGCACACTAAATTGCCACAGACTTGTACCAAATATAACTGTAATGCATAAGCAGTGTTCTGTTCAAAGCACCATGTAAAACTGGTGCACGTGCATGGGAAGTCCAGTACCAAAATTTAACCAGCTGGTATATAGACAAGGCAGGAGGCCTCTGCTGTCAGAAGTAAATAGGCACTCAGGAAGGGAAGGTAGTTTAGGGGGTAGGGCGAGAGACTAGGAATGTTTTTATTATATTTCACAAGCCTGTCCATTATATCAGTTATCAACCCTTTCCGGGGCCGTCTTTAAGGCAGGGCAAAAGGGGCAGCTGCCCTGGACCCTGTCATTGTTGTGGGGCCCAAAGCAGCTGCCTCATACTTGCCAACTATCCCAGTTTAAATTCCCTCCTCCCTTGAGGTTTTAGTCTCATGCTGTGTCCTGATATCTCAGTGTGTAGTTCAGTTACTAATGCTGCCCAGCTCTGCCCTATTGTTGTGTACAGATGACTCACCTGCAGACCTTGTGTTTACATGTAAATACCGGAATTGTTATGTAAACAGCAGTGGCATTAATATGTAAATAGTGGCGGAATGGCAGCATTCATATGTAAATAGAGGCGGTATTAATATGTACATAATGCCCCCTGAGGTCATATCCACCATCCCCTATACTGAATGCTGCCCACTGGGGAGATAAAGGGGCATGCTTGAAAGTCCTGCCTACAACTCTGGTCATTAAGCCTACCATCAGCCTGTTCTGCAAAGGTAAGCAAATTAGTGAGAGGGGTAGTTTGGGGTGTACAGAGGTAGGCAGAGAAGTTATTACAGTTTGGAGTGCACAGGTGAGCAACGAGGGGATGTATGGAGGTAAGGAAGGTGGGTGCAAAGATGAGCAGAAGTGGCAGGTAGAGTTAAAGGGGATGGGGATTGGAGTGGGAGGATGGGGGACTTTGGGGGTGCAGAGGTCAGCATCAATTAATGGCACTGCTGTGTATCTGCTAAAGGGCAGCACGCTTCTGTGGTCCCAGGAAAGTGATTCTGCATGTGTTCCCAACACACACAAATGTGAACGCAGGCTAAATGTCTCAGTTGCATTGGTGGTCAGTGTAAATCTTCTCATTACATTGGTGCTTGGTGTAGAATTCATTCATTCACACTAGTGGCCAGTGTGAATGTCCCCCTTACATTGGTGGTCAGTGTAAATCCCTCCTTACATTGGTGGTTACTGTGAATGGTTCTATTACATTAGTGGTCAATGTAAACCTCTATTACATTAGTGGTCAGTGTAAGCCCCTATTACATTAGTGGTCAGTGTAAACCCCTATTACATTAGTGGTCAGTGTAACCCCCTATTACATTAGTGGTCAGTGTAAACCCCTATTACATTGGTGGCTAGTGTTGAAACTCCTCTTTATATTGGTAGTCGGTGAAAAAATCAGCATTGCCATTGATCACACCCTCCCACCAGCACTGTCACTGATCATAGGAGTCCTAGGATCCATAGGAGTTTTCTGTCTATTAATGGGTCCCCTCACCTCCCCAGTCAATGGTGTGCAGGCAGTGAAGAGAGGATGTGCTGTAACCTCTAGCAACCAATCAGTAAGCATTAATGATATGCAGTAACCAATCAGTGAGCAGTGTTGATGTACAGTATAGCAACCAATCAACAAGCAGAAATCATGTCCTGTAACCTCTAGCAACTAATCAGTGAGCCGTAATGATATACTGTAACCTCTGGCATCCAATCGCTGCTTGATCTGATTCAGTAAACTGATTTTAAGTCTAGTTGCTATTTATTGTATGTCTCAAAACAGGTGGAGAGCGAAACTGTATGGGGGGGGGGGGGGGCAAGAGAATGGGTTTTCAGACTTTGGATAACAGACAATTACCTAGTGGGCAGGAGCTATGGTTTATCTAAAGAGACAACATATCAGCGGTAGCACCATTTTAGACTTTTAGCTGTTGCTCATTGAAACCCCAGACTGAGCAGCGTCATAGAGGGTGAATCATTGCAACACCATTATTTTGGTAACCCTGTCTCATGTCACCTTTAAAAAGCATTCTGATTTAAAAGAGTTTTAATTTTAAGGATGTTAAAAAGCCCTGTAGTGATGTACTGGTTGTAATTTAAATACATCATAGGTAACTATGATGTATCTGGGCTGTAAATTACTTCAAATTAGCCCACGCTTACATACTGTAGATACTCCTATATGTTTTGCTAGCATATTACAAGCCTCAAATCCCTCATGATGCCCTTTCAGAAAGATCTCAAAAGAATGTCAATACAACACTCAGTGGTGTTCCATCCTAATGAGCTCATAAGAAAACAGGATCACCATTAAAGATGTGCCTTAAAATTAAGGTTTAATAGCACTGTAAAGTAGTATTACACCCTCCTATTTTTTACCACTAAAGCATTCAGATCTTTATAACATATATCATCATATTTCACACCAAAGCAATGTGCTGTATCTGGATCTAATAAAGTTGTATGTGGTATAACATCAGTGTAGGAATTCCTGTTTTCCTAATGAGTTCATAAAGTGAGTCTGGAATTCCTTTTTAGGCACCTAGAGTTCCATGAGTAGGGAAGTAGCATACAGTCCTGGAGCAGTGACATCTTCCTACACATATATTCCATCATGTTATCTTAAAGAATCCCATCCCTAGTCACTTCCTTTTTAAATTCCTAAAAGCTGCTACCTCCTTGTGTCCCAGGACCACATCCCACACTTTCTGCCATCTGCGCATGCCATGTAAACATCACCAAGTACCTGGACTGCTTGCAACACCACAGCATAACTACAAGTCCCTTCACCCTAGTGCATGTATGACCACCATTGAATTACAAGGGTGCCTCTCAGCCCACTCACCTGCCAATCAATCTCTGGAGGAGGAACTGGGGAATTCATAGGGCTTCAAGTAGCCAAAGTGTGTGGAATGTTGGCATGTCAGGATGCTTTGGCATGTGGTCATGTACTCAAAAGTGTGGCTCTAGGGGAACCTGAAAGGGAATGGAGCCACCCTAAAAATAGAAGTATATGCTAGTGAATGATCCAATGCATATTGCAGAGAGATGACAGACAGTTACAGTATCAAACAGAGTAAGTACAGATGTCCGCTGCTGTATGTCATTTTTATCAATGGAGGGTTTAATAACACTTTACCAACTGGAAATTGTCCTTCAGGACTATATGGATCCCTGTCATAAACCCATGTTATGACTCAAGTGTACCAAAACATTTTGAAATCTGTAATAGTGCCCTCAATCACCCTTAGCAACAGAGACCACTGCTTCTGCCCTTCAAGGCACCGGGGCTCCTCGCCTATGAGGATCTAGCAACACCTAGCTACTTGCTAAGATTCAACATGCTGCGGCAATGTTATAGTTGAAGGATTGCAAACTCACAGAATGTGAAGCTACACAGTTCCTTATCCTCTCATACAGATAGCTTTTTCTACCCAACATGTTTTGTTCAATCAGTTAAGATATAGAGTTCTGCAGTTGTCTCTTTCTGTCTTCTACATATAATTAATGGCTAGCAAGGCCACCTATCACAAGAATAACATAAGGGAGGCAGGAAATGCATAGGTTCAAATCTTGATTTTGGAGATGAATGTTATATTTGTAGAATTAAACAGCCTGATTTGTAGGGCTCCCAGGGTGCACAAACTGATAACAATAGTATAGGGTACTTTATAACTTTCTATGACTATATATGCATTCTTTTTTGTTAAGTAATATAATTATGACATATTTAATCATAGTTTGCCCTGCACCAGTTAGAATGTTTTTGGCTTCATCACTGTGTACAACTGCCAAGCCCTCACTGTCGTCAGCTCCATCTATTAGGGAACCAAAGTTTACTGTCATGTAATAAAGCAAAGTAAATATTAGCAATCAAGTCATTGCTGTTCAGCATGGTTGCCTTTTAAAAGGGTAATTGTCATTGGGAAAGAAATCTGTCATTTTGCAAATAGTCCATTAAAGGTTAAGTTCATTGGTGAGGAGGCAGCCATGCTATTTATTATGTTTTTACATAATGTATATAAAGTCCAAATGGACCTTGAAATGTATCATATTAACTGAATAGGTCATTAACAGAATGATCAGACAATGTGTAACTGTAACTTTCAGTTTACCAAAGAGGTGCAAAGTTAGAAGTAATAATGATAAACAAGTTCAGGATGGCAAAAACATTCATTGCAGAATAATGAAAAAAACAGGTTCATGATGCCAAAGAACATGGACCATTCACAGCAATATTTCTTGGAATAAATTAGGGTAACATAGCTGCATAGCAGTGTCTATAACAACAGAGAGTCTTGCTAATAATCACTCCTTTGGGATTATCCCCATGAACTGAACTGCTCACAATAAATACTAGGGTGCATCTGGCAACACAGATGAAAGCTGGAGGGACCCAAAGCCAACAAGCAAAGGGTCACCCCACTTGAGCTGTAGTATTCTGGTAGCAATTGGCTACAGTAGCCAGGTCTTCTGGAAAAGCTACATGCAAAGTAGGCTCCAGCCCAACTGCTTACATCCTGGTTCTGATAGCAGAGGGACACTCACCTGACTGCAGATCAGTTCCCCAGCTACCTCTGCCACATCAGGTGTGGCCTCCCACTGAGCTGTTGAGGGAAGAAAGCTGAGGAATGTATATTCCTTTATACGAGTGATGGGGAACCTTGGCACCCCAGATGTTTTGAAACTACATTTCCAATGATGCTCAACTATACTGCAGAGTGCATAAAGCGTCATGGCAAATGTAGTTCCAAAACATCTGGGGTGCCAAGGTTTCCCATCACTGCTTTATACTCTTTGGGCCTGTCCAGGAATACAAGGAGTTGTGTGAAATGGAGCTAAAGGGGCACGTGTCTGCATCTAAGCATGATGAATATATGTGCACTGTGCTACATCATTATTAGCATAAGGTATTAATAAATAAAACCTGTCAAGTAGTCTAAATAAACACTATTTTACTTTATTAAAATTGCTGTTTATACTGTATAGTACTTTAGTATACTATGAGGTTGATTTACTAAAACTGGAGAGGGCAAAATCCGGTGCCGCTGCACATGGTAGCCAATCAGCTTCTAACTTCAGCTTGCTCAATTAACGACTTCACCTCTGAAAGTTTTTACCCCCTACATGACCAGGGCATTTTTTCATATTCAGAACTGTGCTACTTTAACCACTTCAGGTCCGGAAGGATTTACTCCCTTAATGACCAGGCTATTTTGTGCAATATAGCACTGCGTCGCTTTAACTGACAAGCAAGATTGAGGTCCTTTTTTTCCCACAAATAGAGCTTTATTTTTGTGCGTCTACAAAATAGGGGATATATTTATGGCATTTTTATTATATATTTTTTTTTCTACTAGTAATGGCGGTTATCAGCAATTTTTAGTGGGACTGCGACATTGCGGCAGGCAGATCGGGCACTTTTGACACTTTTTTGGGACCAGTGACATTACAGTGATCAGAGCTAAAAATAGCCACTGATCACTGTATAAATGATACTGGCAGGGAAGGGGTTAACACTAGTGGGCGATCAAGGGGTTATGTGTTCCCTAAGTAGGTGTTTCTAACTGTTAGGGGGAGTGGACTGACTGGGAGTAGAGGGAGATCACTGTTCCTGATCACTAGGAACAGACAAGCTCTCTCTACTCCCCTGACAGAACGGGGATCTGTTTGCAAAGCAGACACAGACACAGCCTGTGTTCTATATTGGCTGTCGGATGGAAATGGACCGCCTCTCTGTTTCCATCCGATCCAATCTGCTAGATGTCATCAGACTGTCATCCGTCTGTTTTTGATGAACACATGTCCATTTACATTCACCTCTCCATAGAGAACAATAGGTGGTCTGATCAGGTCCGACTGAAAAACTGTTTTGTGCACATTCAGTTTTCACCATTTTGCAAAAAGGCACAATTTCAAATTTACAAATATTCGTAATTTATTAACTCCATATAGGTTAGCTTTTATATTTAGTAGGGATTTTGTAAAATTTGCTGTGTTTTTATCTGCTAATAATGATTTTAGTGTATTTTTTAGTAAAAATATTGTGTTTGATAAACACTTGCGCAAATATCATTGAGCCCTAAAAATTAGCAGCACCTTTTTTTTATTCTACAGGTCATGTGTTTTCAGAAAATATATGGTCTTTTACAAACTCTGAAAGCTGTAAGGGAAAAATAAAAAAGCAGTGGAAAATTTCCAAAATGGTCAAACCAGCTGAGTTTAAAAGCTGAGCACAGGACCTGACAGTAAAAGGGTTAATGCCATCCTTAGGGATGGGCAAATGGTTTGGCCTAAGCATGAGTTAGGGCCGAACATTTTCTGTTCTGCCATTCGCTGAACACCCAAATTTGCAAGGTGTTAACCGGGTGTCCGTCCCAATGAACACCCTGCAATGCACTGAGCGCTGCACAGTGCATACTGTGCCCTGATTGGACAAAGCTTTGCCCAATCTGGGTGAAGAATAATCTGATTGTTAAGGAGTGGGCCCGGAAAGCCGACTGCGGCATCCTTAACAATCAATGAGTTATCAGCTGTCAATGGGTTTCACCACTGACAGCTGAAAAAAAAAGTGCTGGTAAAAAAATAAAGAAAAAAAGGTGTGGGGTTCCCCTCTCCAGTCCATACCAGCACTTCATATCTGGTATGGATTTGGAGGGGAACCCAAGGCCAAAAAAAAAAAAACAATGTGGACTCCCTCCCAAAATCCGTACCAGATCCTTATCCAGGCATGCAGCCCGGGAGTGAGTGGCCCCCCTCCTTAACCATATCAGGCCACATGCCCTCAACATTAGTGGGTGGGTGCTTTGGGGCGGGGGGCTCTGATCCCCACAACTATGTGCGCGGGGGGTTATCAGAATCTGTAAGCCCCTTTTAACAAGGGGGCCCCCAGATCCCAGACCCCCTTATGTAAATGAGTATTGGGTACATAGTACCCCTACCTATTCACCAAAAAAGTGTCAAAAAGTAATAAACACAAGAGACAGGTTTTCGACAATTCCTTTATTAAAAAATGAAAAAATTGTGTCCCTCGATGTAAATGTATCGTCAATCACTCCACCCACTGACCCAAAAAATCTAAAACGCTCCCTGCCTCCTGCTGAATGCCTGCTCTGCGCTTTGACATTATATAGGTAAGGGCTGCACCAGTCTGTGATGTCAGAAGGGGCGGTGCCACTGGGAGACATATGGTGGTATGATCCAGAAGGGGGGGGGCGCACGCTCATCCCCCCTCTCCTGACTTGCCAGGCTGCATGCCCGGATAGGGGTCTGGTATAGATTTTGGGGGGACCCCACGTTTTTCTTTTTTTAATTTTGGTGTGGGGTTCCCCATCAAATCCATGCCAGATCCGAGTCACTCTAAATGAGATTTATTTTCTTTGGAAATGTCATTTTTGCTGCAGCATATTATATACAGTATCTCACAAAAGTGAGTATATCCCTCACATGTGACAGCACTGAAGAAATTGCACTTTGCTACAATGTAAAGTAGTGAGTGTACAGCTTTTATAACAGTGTCAATTTGCTGTCCCCTCAAAATAACTCAACACACAGCCATTAATGTCTAAACCGCTGGCAACAAAAGTGAGTACACCCCTAAGTGAAAATGTCAAAATTTGGCCCAATTAGCAATTTTCCCTTCCCGGTGTTATGTGACTCATTAGTGTTACAAGTAGGGATGAGCAAATGGTTCGGCCCGAGCATAAGTTCAGACCAAACTTTCGTTGTTTGGATGTTCGGCGAACAGCCAAACAAACAGGTTCGTTTGTTCGCCCCCCCTACCCGACCACAATGCATTGAGGCGCTGAACAGTGCATTGCAAGCCCTGATTGGCTGAAGCAGCGAAAGCTTCAGCCAATTAGGGCACAGAGCACTGTCAATCATGATTGGACACTGTCATCATGACTTTATCCAATCATGGCTCATTCCCACCTCACACTATAAAAGTATTCTTTCAATGGCTCTGTTCAGTGCTATTAGTTAGTTAGTGTGCTATACTGTGCTATTTTGCTTCAATTGTCAGTGTAGAATATTAGCTTAGTGTCAGTCTAGGGATTGTTTTGTTTTCCGTTACTGCCAGTTGAATGCCATATAGTTCTGTGTGCATTACTGTCAGATTAATGCCATATAGTTTTTTGTGCGTTACTGCCAGTTTAACACCATATAGTTCTGTTTGCGTTACTGCAAGTTCAACGCTATTTACATCTGTGTGCGCTACTGCAAGTTTAACGCCATTTATTTCTGTGTGCGTTACTGCAAGTTTAAAGCCATTTACTTCTGTGTGCGTTACTGCAAGTTTAATACCATATAGTTCTGTGCATCACTGTACGTTTGGCGCATTATATTGTAGTATATTATAATGTATCCATGGAGTGTGTCTGTGTAGTGTGAGTACTCAAATTAAAGTGCACCAAACACCACTTTACATTGATTAAAGTGCATCTATGTACAGATTTCCACTTCTTCTTTACATTTTCTTATAAGCACCGCCCCCTCCCTCTCAATAATGTCTGGGAGGACAACAACAAGGAGAGGCATATGTTCCCTTGGCACTGTAAGGGGGCCAGCAACAAATGTGTCCACAGGCAAAGGTGGGCGTGATGGTCAGTCCTCAGGCATGGCATCATTTCCTCTGTTTAGTAAGTTTGCCCATGCTATCCAGCCACAGCATGCAGAGGAGGTGGTGGACCAGCTTACTAAACTTTCCTCATCCTCCTCATCCTCTGTCACGCAAGAAGAGACAAGTGTGTAGTCCCCTGCAGTTGCCAGAGTGGTTAACCTGCCTCCTTGTCCACATCTATTCCTGCCATAGCCCCACCATCAGCCATTGAGGAGTCAGCTGAGTTATTTGACCACAGCATAAGCCACTTGTGCCTTGATGATGCCCAGCCATTACTGGATTCAGATGTTGGTTCTAAGGTTGATGATGACAGGAACATGAGCCTAGAGAGAGGGTAGAACACTGGGAGGCAAATTGGCATTCATGTTCCCTCAGCCGCAGCGTATTGCCAAGTTGTCTCCAGTGGTAATGATAATGATGGAGGAGATGGAGATGATGATGATGATGAGGTCACTGATGCAATTTGAGTGCCAGATTATTAGAGCAGAGGAGGTGACTGAAGGTGAGGGGTCACAACCCCAAGGAGGCCGACATCAAGAAAGAGTAGAGAGCAGCCACCCTATTCATCACATTCTGCAGCTGTTATCTCCCGGCCCACTCCCCAAAGCTCAGCTGTCTGGGTCTTTTTTTTAGCACATCTGCAGCAGATCGCACTGTTGCTATCTGCAAACTGTGTGTCACGTACCTGGTGGGTGAGTCTGACATGCAGAGGAAGGCCCCTCGTACGGCTCCGGTTTGTGAGCTGCTGATAGTGAGACAGCAGGCTCAAGAGCACGGTGGGGTAAGAGTGCCTTGATCAGTCCAGAAGTCTGTACCAGTAGAAACCAGGATCTCACGAACAGGAAGCTGGAACACAGCAGGTAGCAGGCTGAAGAGATGACAGGTGGCTGGTAGACTTGGCAGAAGACAGGCTGAGGTGCACCACCGGGAACCAGAGCTAGATGCAGGCTGGCGGCAAGAAGCAGGGTCAGACAGGCCGGGTTTGGCAACAGATGGGCAGATCAGGCAGAGACAGCAGACAGGAGCGTAGTTACGGGCAGGCTTCGGCAACGGATAGGCAGATCGGCAAAAACAGCAGGCAGAGGCATAACCGGGTCACAAGCTGGTTCGGCAACAGATGTCAGGTAACAGGAACTGGAGACAGAGATCAGTCCGTGGAAAGCTAGAGATCAGGGCAGGAGACTGGCAGGGCTAGTCAGGAGTGTTCGGTTCGTTATCAGAAGTCACACACACAGGAATAAGGTTTCAGGTAACGCTGTAGACCAAGCAGCAGCTTGTCAGTCTTGAGGCTCCGTTTAAATAGACTAACTGGCGCCAGTTCTGACAACAGGTGCGTGCGCGTCTATGCGCCCGACTATGCGCGGCCGTGATCGCGCACGCGTATGCATATTTACAGAAGCCCCAGTGGTCATTCTAGACATTCTTGGTTGGCGCCTGCGCACAGGTATGCGCCGGGGGATGGTAGCTGTGGTCTGCAGATGTCTTCCCTGACACTGTGTTTCAGGCACATAAAAAGTGGCAAAAACACTAGCCATTTAGGTACATGCTAAACAAGGCATTGATTGTCCAACCACTCAGCCCGTTGGCAAGAGCACCTACTGTAAAAGCCACACAAAAGGGGCACAAATCTGTCCCTCCTCCTCCTTACCCACTTCAGTCTGCCCCTGCCCTACCGAGTCATTACCTCTTAGCAGCCTCCACTGACAGGGATGATGGTATAGCACAGGGTGTCACAGGTCCTAGCAGCACATCTGCCAGCAACACACCACCAGCTGTAGACTGTAGCCGGCAAATTTCTCTGCCCCATCTGCTGCAGCAGAAAAAAAAATACAGTCCCTGCCACACACATGCCTATCGTCTAAATGCAAGCTTGTTAAAGCTGTTGGCTCTCCAACTTCTACCATTTAGCCTGATGGACTCTGCCCCTTCCGTGAATTTGCACAATGTGCTGTACCACAATGGCAGGTTCCCAGTCGCTACTACATTTCACGTAAGGCCGTTCCATCTCTCTACCATCACGTGGAAGGGAATGTTCTGGCATTGTTGGGCAAGGCAGTCAGCCGTAAACTCCACCTTACTGCTGACATGTGGTCCAGCAAGCATGGGCAGGGACAATATATTTTTTTCACAGCACACTGGGTAACGCTGCTTGTAACTCATCTGTTGCTCACATTGGCGCTAAATGGGCTATTTAAACTGAGCCTGTGCTATGTTTCAGTGCAGTGTTGTTTGCATTTAATGGCATTGTGACTAGAATGAGCAGAGAGATATGGCCTGCATGGTCTGTTCAGAATCAGAACCACTCTCTGCATTTATAAATGCACAACCCAGGAAAGCCAAGCACTATCTGAATAGTTCTTATGTATAATTAATTTGATTCAATAAAAGAAATTATAACCGTATGTAATCATGCACCTACGACAGCAAGTTTACCTATGTGTATATATATTGCCAGTTCTTTAGAGCCCTCTGCATATTCCACCTAGAAGGACTACGTCCATCTTCTCTTCTTTGAGCCTCTACGAATATATACCAAGACAATCCATCATTTTCATACAATATACATACTATATATTCTACTCTAATTATAGGATTCCATCTGTGGGCCTTAAGCCCCATACACACGCGCGGATTATCCGAGGACCAGGTCCGTCGGACCATGTCCGTCATACTTTGTCTGATGTTGGTTTTGCGTACACACGGTCAGACAAAGTTGTCGGAAAATCCGATCATTCTGAACGTGGTGACGTTTGTTGCCTACGACGGGACTACGTAGAGGCTAGTAGCCAATAGCTTTGGTCTTGTAATGTGATCTGAGCATGCGTAGCACTTTGTCCGGTCGGACAACCGTACACACGATCGGATTTGGTGTGATCGGACCGTGTTGTCGGCAAATCTTTCCAGCAGGAGATAAGACTTTGTCCGTCGGACAATCCGACGTACACTGTCCGATGGTGCATACACACGGTCTGATTTTTCAACAACATTGTCCGATCGGACAGAATCCATGAAAAAGTCCGACCGTGTGTATGGGGCTTTAGTGGGTCCTTATCTCTCTCTCACACCTAGGAAGTTTCCCTTTCTGGGGCTTCCAATTACATTTGGAATATTGGTATCCACTTTTTACAATCGACATTTGGTTGTTGGGACCCAAAAGGTGACAGTGTCGTGTAATGTTCCCTCATTGTCAAGAAAGAGTGTACTATCATTTGTTTCAACAGGTGAAATAAGGCCCCATTGTTGGTGTCAGAAGAGAGGAATAGTGCCCCATCTTTGGTGTCAGTGGAATGAATAGTGCCTTATCATTTGTTTCCATGGGAAAAAATGGTGCCTTATCAGTGCCAGTGTTAGTAAAGCTCCCAAAATATTGGTGTGCAGTGGTTACCTACCTTTGTATGTGCTCCATGCTCTATACTGCTCAACTACTAGCCAAATTACATTATAGCTGGTACTATGCAGGCACCGTTGGGCAGGAAATTACTCAGCTAAGGTTTTTTTCCAGGTGCTTTGTGTTCTGGCCATCATCAGCTGATGCCACTTTACACAATTCAGCTCTGGCATGTAATCAGCAGGCTCTGCAAGTGGGCCTTCTCATTGTAGGAACCAGTAAGCAGCAAGCAGCAGGATGTAGTTTGTGGACCCCTGGCTTACATTCTTTAAGCACCCTATTTGTATGTTATGTGTGCGTGACCTTATTGAACTGTTTTATACTTATTTTGCAGCAAATATTGCAAAACTGGATTGGTTCAAATGGTTCAATGTCACCTATTTTTTTTAAAGACTCAGATACAAATAATGTTTAAAATCTCGATCTATGAAATATGGCTCAATGTATAACATGAAACCCCCACAGTAACCTTCTCTTTTTCAAACCTCCTTGATAAACAAAGCTGCTAGCCTTTTTTTATTTTATTTTTTTTATTGGCTTGGCATGCTAATATATTGTATAAGTTTCAAGATAATTGCAATGCTGGTGTAGGCATGTCAGTTTTATTCAGTCCCAGAATATATCATAATTAATATATATTTAAACATGATTTGTCTGTTGCATTTTAGTCACAGAGTACTCAAACCTCTTCAATATTAGACGAAAGATAGACATGACTGACATCTCCTGACATGTTCTATCATGGTGATATTAAATATTAAAATTTCGTACAGGTGTAAAAAAATCTGTGCTTGCTATATTAAATACATTTTGATTACCTAAAACTTAGGCAGAATAAAAGACAATTGTAGTAAATATTATATGAACTTCAAGGTAGTAGATTAAAATCATAATAGTTTTGGATGGCATTTATGCAATACTTAATTAACTATTAAAATACGATAGAGATTGATAGATAGATAGATAGATAGATAGATAGATATATAGATAGATAGATAGATAGATAGATAGATAGATAGAGATAGATAGATAGATAGATACCCAAATTGTGCGTACAATTGCAGGTACCTTTACGTGTGTGTATGGGTGTTTGTGTAATAAAATCAATTTACAAACCATAATCTAAATTCAAATATTATTTGGTTTTGTTAAACAATGTATCATAATAGAAATAAACTGATCAGCTGATAAAATGCATACAGATTAACACGATTTCCACCCTGTAAAGTTTCACCTTAAATTTCAATCTTCATGTTCATCTGTTAGAGTCTGTTTTACTAAATTGTCAACAGGAATTCAGCTGATAATTCATAGCTGCATCTTAAAGTAGTGATGACAAATTTCTATACCAGACGACATTATACAGGCAGAAGAGAACAAAGGGGTGAAGGACAGTGACTGCATGGTATCTTAATCAGATGCAGATGAGACTAAAAGCATCAGACCATCAAATCCTTTCTCTGCTGCAATCGTGCATCTTTAGTCAGGCTCTGAATGGGCTGAGATAGATACAGGACTTTATTGAAAGATCATACAGGATGACTGCAAAATCCCATTACTTGTTGATTAAGTATTGATTGCTTCAGTATTAACAAGGCAGCTAATATGAAGTGACCTCTGGGGCCAGTGGCTGAAAAAAAAGACAATTTAGTAAAACAGGCAGGCAGATGAATAAGAGGGCGAGATATGCTCTTGGTTCTTAGCTTCAGTTAAAATGTCACACTCAATAGTGCAGATCAATGCCCATTTTATTTTCTAGCAGCCGTCTTATTACCATTATGAGCCTGCCTCCTTTGATGCTTTTTAATGACCCTTTGAACCGTATGCTCTTCTAAGCCACAGCTTTTGAGTAAGAGGAAAAAGGAGGCTTTTTTTTTCTGCTTGTTGATCAAGTGCCTCCAGTAATGTTATGCTAGTATGATGACTTATAAGTTCTCATATCACCCTTGATATGGGCTTGAATCTGTTGTCTTTAGGTACTGTATATTGCTTGTTGGATTTTTGACTACTTGTTTTAGCTTATTTATATTGAAAGCTAAAGCAAGGGTGAGGACTGGACATTTTGTCCTGGGAAGCAAAACCCAGCCTACTGGCCATTGCAGGGTACAGACAGTTTCCTATGAGCTAAAGAAAGTGCACCATACAATGTGTGGCAAGGCACTGCAACAACTGGTGACCATGGTGCAAAGCGAGTGTTGTCCTTGAAAAGCATAGTTTATTTTAACATACCTTTTTATACACACCAATCAGCTATAACTTTATGATCACTGACAGGTTAAGTGAATAACATTGTATATTTTATTATAATGGCATTTGAAAGTTGGTGGGAAATTTTAGGCAGCCAGTAAACATGTTTTTCCTGAGATTAATGTGTTAAAATCTGAAAAAATGTGAGGTCTAGCAGAGCGGACATGCCTGCTTAGAGATCTGCTCTTAGGGGAACAAGTAAGCTGCGATCGTCTCTCACCCACTGCTTTCCACATTGCAGGAGAGTCACCCGGTGCTGTCGTCATGATTTTGGGGGATCCAAAACCAAAGTTAAAGACAAAATCAATTAAAGACACCCTGACTCGAGTCCCGGCCAAGATGGCACCACATTACCATGCAGGCCCAGCACGCTCTTCACAGCACCTGTAGACACTGACAGATGCACAGGGTGAGCTTTAAGTAAAGCTTCCCTAGCTTTACTTAAAGTGGTACTAAACCCACAACAGTAAAATCAGTCTGTATATGCAGTAAAGCATGCTTGTTATACTCACTGTGGAACCGAAGAACGTAAGTGAGCTCAAGAACCTTAAAGAGGGAAATGTCACACTCCAGTAACGCCTAGAAGATTATGAGAATATGGCTAGACATTCTAATCTGCACATCAGGCGATCTCTGAGACTGTCCTTGATTTTCAAGCCACCATGTTGGCTCTATTATAGGAGCTATAATCAGCTTTTTCAGTCGAACAACTGGAGATGGACAGAGTCCATTGAGGCCTCACTCCACGAATGTCTGAAGGACCACCCCACGATATAATTGCCAAATTACACTAATAATACACTAATTACACTAATACCCAGGGATACACTTGCCAAATCTTTGCTGATCTATCTCAGCTCACTATTACTAAACTGCGAGCCCTAAATCCACAACTTTAAGTTTTGCAGCATCATCAAATCACTTATCAGTTGTTTTTTTCCCCCAGTTTTTTGTCTACTTCACACACCAGGGTTCTATACATGTATGTCGCTCAGCTGCAACACACTCTGCAAGACTAACAGCTTGTGGATCATCCTCTGGACCAATCAGGCTCATGTAGCCAGACAGCTTCTGGTTCTCCATGGAAGCCTGCATCCTCCACAGGTGATAGAGGCCATCAGGGTCCCCACAAATGGAGTTGCTTTATCTCCCCTGCACCACCACCAGAGCACTCTATGGACTAATAGCTTTGCCATTAATTCCGTTCGACCATCACTTGTTTGACCTCCAGCATGTAAGGTCTGCTGCAGACAGTTTGGATCCTCTGTCCTTGATCTCCACTTCTTCTACAAGGTTTTGGAGACCATTTCTTTTATTAACCCCCTTTTTATGTGGGGGGGGGGGGGTTGAGCAGGTTATGTTTAACTTTCTATGTTCCATTCTGTGCTGATTATTTCCAGAGACTTTATTATGTTAATATGTTTATTACATGGTACTCATGCCCTATACCCTTTTCCCCCCTCCCATCCACTCTCCCTCCCTCTCCCTTCCCTTTCTCTTCCATCCTGTACTCCTTATTGGGGGTCTCCCCTCAGGCACAGTCCCCATTGGTTAATTCTAGGTTTCATAAGAAATCCACGCAATTTCCTCCCTTAACCACTTTCAGACCGGACCAATTTGCAGCATAAGGACCAGGCCCCTTTTTGCGATTCGGCACTGCGTCGCTTTAACTGACAATTGCGCGGTCGTGCAACGTGGCTCCCAAACAAAATTGACGTCCTTTTTTTCCCACAAATAGAGCTTTCTTTTGGTGGTATTTGATCGCCCCTGCAGTTTTTATTTTTTGCGCTATGAACAAAAAAGAGCGACAATTTTGAAAAAAAAAAAACGCATTATTTTTTATTTTTTGCTATAATAAATATCCCCAAAAAATATATAAAAAAAACATTTTTTTCCTCAGTTTAGGCCGATACGTATTCTTCTACATATTTTTGGTAAAAAAAATCGCAATAAGTGATTATTGATTGGTTTGCGCAGAAGTTATAGCGTTTACAACATAGGGGATAGTTTTATAGCATTTTTATTAATAATTTTTTTTATTAGTAATGGCGGCGATCAGCGATTTTTATTGTGACTGCGACATTATGGCGGACTCATCGGACATTTTTGACACATTTTTGGGACCATTGTCATTTATACAGCAATCAATGCTATTTAAATGCATTGATTCCTGTATAAATGACACTGGCAGTGAATGGGTTAACCACAAGGGGGCATTGTAGGGGTTAAGTATGCCTAGGGGTGTGTTTCTTACTGTGGGGGGCGTGGCTGTCAGCCAGTGAATGCTGATCTTTGCTCCAATCACAGGGAGCAGAGATCGGCGTCACTAGTTGCTAGGCAGAACGGGGAGATGCTGTGTAATTCCGCATCTCCCCGTTCAGCCTTCCCGTGAGACGATCGCGAGTGTCCCCACCGCGATCGAGTCCGCGGGACCCGTGACCGGCCTCACGGGGGTCCCGACCGGTGCCGGAGCGCGCCGCTCCCGGCGCGCTCCCGATGGCACGGCAGGCATTAAGGAGGGACTTATATATACGCCCTCCTGCCTGTACGTGCCATTCTGCCGATGTATATCGTCGTGCGCCGGTCGGGAACCGGTTAAAAATGAATCCCCATATCTGGACCTTTTTATCCCAGGTTACTTCAGATATTAAAAAATTAAATTCCGGTGCTCTTTGCGATAACCATATCACTTTTGATCAGCAACAGGCAATTAATCAGTTACAGAATAATAGGGATATTACCATAAAAATGTCAGATAAGGGTGGAAATGTTGTGGTGATGGATACCAACAGATATCAGGAAATGTGTCTTGGTATTCTGTCAAATGGGGATTGGTATGCTCTCATACCAGAGAAAAAAAATACACAAATTTAATCTTGAATATGATGTGATTGTGCATAATGCCTTTACGAATGGAGTTATTGACAGGGAGATTTTCAATACCCTGAAAGTACCCTTTCCAAGGATTCCATCCTTTTATTCCTTACCCAAAACCCATATGAGCATTGTTAAACCTCCTGGACGTCCAATAATATCAGGAGTAGGCGCAAAGACTGAGAAAGGCAGTCATCTAGTGGAAATTTCTTTTACCACCACATGTGTTGAAACTTCTATGGTATATTTGGAATAACAGTGATTTATTAAATAAACTATACATCACTGTACCTGCAGACAGTATGCTTGTCTCCATTGATGTGGAGGCACTTACTGTAGTATCACACATGCACATAGAATCTCTGTAGTGAAGGCCTTTTTGGATGAAATGGATGTGGTGATCCAACCTCGTAATGCTTTTGTGTTGAAATTGCTGTACCATATTTTGATGAGGAACATATTCACCTTTAACGGGTCCCACTACCTCCAGGTGCAAGGGGTTGCGATGGGAAAAAACTGTGCCCCATCATATCCTAACCTGTACCTGGGGGGTGGGAGCGCACTCTGTTCACTGGTGAATCCTTGTCTATGTGTCTGTCCAGCGTGTTATGCTGGTACAGATACATAGAGGATGTATTCATGGTGTGGAACTCTAATGAAACTGACCTGCTGGTATTTATGGAAGACTAGCAAGCAATGATTACAATCTTAAATTTACCATGCAAAGTGATCTACGATCAATATCTTTTTTGGATGTGAATATCTTCAAACAAGGGGATGGAACACTGGGCACCTCGTTGTATAGGAAACCCAGTGCGGGAACCACTGTACTCCATGCCTCCAGTGCCCACCCCCAACCATTGATTAGAAGCATACCGTACTCACAGTACTTACGCATTAGACGCAATTGCTCCAACGAAGAGGATTTCTTGAAGGAATTGCTGAGAGCAAGGCTTTTAGAAAGGGGTTATACAAAAAACACTCTTAAAAATGCAGCATACAACAAGGCATGTCTTAAAAATAGACATGAACTATTGTTTGGCACTAAAATAAATAAACAGGTAGATACTGTGAGGATTGTTACCACATACTCAAATAATCACGGTATGGTGAAAGAAACATTGGATAGACATTGGCACCTTCTAACTGGTGATCCCATCCTGAGGAAATATATCGGGGACCACCCACAAGTTATGTATAAGAAATGTAGATCCCTTAAGGATCGTTTAGTCCACAGCCACTTCCAGGAATCTGCGGTGTCAATTGAACAAATGAAGGGCATGTATCAATGTGGTAGCCACGAGTTCTGTAACTGGATTTTAGAAGGAGCATCCTTTACTCTTCCAAATGATAATATAAATAGATTTGATCATTATATTGATTGCCAAGCGAAATGTGTGGTATATATTGTAAGTGTAAATCATGACCACATCTACTACATTAGAAAAAATCTATTATATACCCCGATTGGGAGACATGTTTCCCTTCAACATAATTATGACACATCAATGGTGCAGTTTACAGTTTTAGAGAAGGTCCTTGAGGACCCTAGAGGAGGAAATGTGGATAAAAAAAATTACTGCCAGTTTAACGCCATTTACTTCTGTGTGCATTACTGCCAGTTTAACGCCATATAGTTTTGTGTGCGTTACTGCCAGTTTAACGCCATATCGCTTTGCGCGCATTACTGCCAGTTTAACGCCATATAGTTTTGCGTGTTTTACTGCCAGTTTAACGCCATATAGTTTTGTGCATTACTGCCTGTTTAACGCCATTTACTTCTGTGTGCATTACTGCCAGTTTAACGCCATATAGTTTTGCGTGTGTTACTGCCAGTTAAACGCCATATAGTTTTGTGCATTACTGCCTGTTTAACACCATTTACTTCTGTGTGCATTACTGCCAGTTTAACGCCATATAGTTTTGCGTGTGTTACTGCCAGTTAAACGCCATATCGTCTTGTGTTTGTTACTGCCTTTAACGCCATATAGTTTTGTGTGTTACTGCCAGTTTAACGCCATTTACTTCTGTGTGCATTACTGCCAGTTTAACACCATATCATTTTGCGTGCGTTACTGCAAGTTTAACGCCATATAGTTCTGTACATCACTGTTCGTTTGGTGCATTATATTGCAGTATATTATAGTGTATCCGTGGCGTGTGTCTGTGTAGCTTGAGTACTCAAATTAAAGTGCACCAAACACCTCTTTACATTGAATAAAGTGCATCTATGTACAGATTCTAACTTCTTCTTTACATTTGCTTTTTAAGCACCGCCCCTCCATTCCAATAATATCTTGGAGGACAACAAGGAGAGGCAGATGTTCCCTTGGCACTGTAAATGGGGCCAGCAACAAATGTGTCCACAGGCAAAGGTGGACGTGGTGGTCACTCCTCAGGCAGGGCATCATTTCCTCTGTTTCGTGAGTTTGCCCATGCTATCCAGCCACAGCATGCAGAGGAGGTGGTGGACTGGCTTACTAAAGCTTCCTCATCCTCTGTCATGCAAGCAGAGACAAGTGTGTAGTCCCCTGCAGTTGCCAAAGTGGATAAACCTGCCTCCTTGTCCACATCTATTCCTGCCATAGCCCCAACATCAGCCATTGAAGAGTCAGCTGAGTTATTTGACCACAGCGTCAGCCACTTGCCCCTTGATGATGCCCAGACATTACTGGATTCAGATGTTGGTTCTGAGGTTGAGGATGACAGAAACATGAGCCTAGAGAGACAAAGGAACACTGGTAGACAACTTGGCATTCATGTTCTCCAAGCCACAGCATATTGCCACGTTTTCTCCAGTGGTAATGATGAAGATGGAGGAGATGGAGATGATGATGATGAGGTCACTGATGTGACTTGGGTGCCAGATAGAGCAAAGGAGGATACTGAAGGTGAGGCGGCACAACCCCAAGGAGGCCGACATCAAGAAAGAGTAGAGAGCAGCCACCCTATTCCATCACATTCTGCAGCTGTTATCTCCTGGTCCACTCCCCAAAGCTTAGCTGTCTGGGTTTTTTTCAGCACATCTGCAGCAGATCGCACTGTTGCTATCTGCAAACTGTGTCTCAGGCACATCAAACGTGGCAAAAACACCAACCATTTGGGTATCATATGCCTAACAAGGCATTTAACGTCCAACTACTCAGCCCATTGGCAAGAGCACCTAAAAGCCACATAAAAGGGGCACAAATCTGTCCCTACTCCTCCTTACCCACTTGAGTCTGCCCCTGCTATACCGAGTTATTACCTCTCAGCAGCCTCCACTGACAGGGATGATAGTATAGCACAGGGTGCCCCAGGTCCTAGCAGCACATCTGCCAGCAGCACACCACCAGCTGTAGACTGTAGCCCGCAGATTTCTCTGCCCCATCTGCTGCAGAAGAAAAAAAATACATTCCCTGCCACCCACATCGTCTTAATGCAAGCTTGTTAAAGCTGTTGGCTCTCCACCTTCTGCCTTTCAGCCTGGTGGATTCTGCTCCTTCCGTGAATTCACACAATGGGCAATTTCACGTAAGGCTGTTACATCTCTCTACCATCATGTGGAAGGGAATGTTCTGGCATTGTTGGGCAAGGCAGTCAGCTGTAAAATCCACCTCACTGCTGACACGTGGCCCAGCAAGCAGGGGAGGGGATTATATATTTTGTTCACAACACTGGGTAACGCTTCTTGCAACTCGAAAGGATGCAGGACAGGGCTCGGTGATACAGCTTGTTGTGCCCCCACGTCTCCATACAGCTGGTGGTGATGATGAGCTCTACCCCCTCCTCCCCCTCCTCCACCACCTCTATGCCCTCCTCTGCAGAATTGTCCTATGAACATCAGGTACTCCCTAAGCGTTCAAAGGGCTATTCCATTAGTCAGGCTAAAAAGTGCCATGCAGTGCTTCAGCTGGTGTGTTTAGGGGACAGGAACCACACCGGAGCAGAGATTCTTGCAGCTCTGCAGGGACAGGCCCACAGGAACCACACCGGAGCAGAGATTCTTGCAGCTCTGCAGGGACAGGCCCAGAGGTGGTTCACACCACATCACCTGGAGCCAAGAATGGTGGTGTCCGATAGTGGCTCAAACCTCCTGTCAGCCCTTAGACAGGGAAGGTTGACACATGTGGGCGGCACAGTGGTGTAGTGGTTAGCACTCTCACCTAGCAGTAAGAAGGGTCGCTGGTTCGAATCCCAACCACGACACTACCTGCCTGGAGTTTGCATGTTCTCCCTGTGCCTGAGTGGGTTTCCTCCGGGTACTCCGGTTTCCTCCCACAATCCAAAGACATGTAGGTAGGTTAATTGGCTTCTGTCTAAAAATTGGCCCTAGTATATGAATGGGGAACTTGGATTGTGGGCTCCTTGAGGGTAGGGACTGATGTGAGTGTGCAATGTACAGGGATAGGGACAATTGTAGACACTCGGGTTGAACTGGATGGACTGATGTCTTTATTCAACCTTACTAACTATGTGCCATGCCTGGCAAATGTCCTCAATTTGGTGGTGCAGCATTTCCTAAGTATGTACCCAGGGTTGCAAGATGTACTAAAACAGGCCAGAAGAGTCTGTAACCATTTCAGGCGGTCATACACAGCCAGTGCTCGGTTGACTGAAATTCAGCCGAAATTCCACCTGTCTGTAAACCGCCTGATCTGTGACATGCCCACTAGGTGGAACTCAACTTTGGCAATGCTGCAGCGGCTATACATGCAGCAGAGGGCAGTCAATGAGTACCTGTGCCAGTACGGCACCAGGATGGGCTCAGGCCGACTTTGCTTGTTTTCCCTACGCCAATGGCTGATCATTAAGGATGCATGCACTGTGTTGTCACCACTTGAGGAGGTCACAAGGATGGTGAGCAGTGACAGTGCATGCATCAGTGACACAATCTCTGTTGTGTTCCTGCTGGAGCAGACTCTGCGTGGCATTATGGACAGGGCACTGGAGGCAGAGCAACAGGAGGCCCTCTTTATCCAGAGACCATCATTCCTATGTCACAGAACACACAGGAGGAGAGAGTGGAGGAGGATGAAGAGGAGGATTCTGGCACTTTCATAAGAAGAGGAAGACATGCGTTAATCTATAAGCAATGGTTTTCCAACCCCAGGACCCTTGGGAGTAGTACATGGCTGGGAGGAGGAAGTTCCAGATGCTGTCATCCTGAGTGCCCCCGAGGATTCTGCTTCTCAAGCCTCGGCAAATTTGAGGCACATGGGCAACCTCATGCTTCAAAGTCTGCGAAAGGACCCAAGAAAACATAGCATAAAGGAGAAGGGTGATTACTGGTTGACAACCCTCCTTGACTACCGTTATAAGGGGAAGGTCTCAGAAAAAATCCACCAATACTTCCTTTCCTTTGGGTAAGAGCAGTCAAGTTCAATGGCTTCCATGCGGGAGCCCGCATTTTAAATGCTTGCTTTTATATCAGTAGTAATTCTGGCAGCAGTATTGGAAAGGTCACAGTTCAGCATTTCTGAGAACCTAGAAAACATTTCTGTAGTGTCCAGCTGTTGTGGGTTATGATATCCTGCATTTGTAAGGGCCCTGCCTCCATAGGTGACAGCAACAGTGCATCTAATGATTGCTCTATGAGCGATTCTGTTGATGAACGGGAGTGTGGCCCCACATGGGGTGTGCTTACTGTTGTCCCTATATCTGGGCTAATGAAGTAAGGGGCCAATGTTGGGCCTGGGGAAGCTCTCTCCTCCACCATCTAAGCCTGCTGTAAGGTGAAGGCCGCCAACTAGGGATCCACGAGTGGGCCTGCACTTGCCGCTAGCTGGGCTCCTAGGTCCCTCCGAGCCAAGCCTGAGGACATCTGGCAAGAGGGATAGCTAGTCCCTCGAAGGGTGCTTAGCGCTAAAGGGTACACTGATCAGCCAGAGCGTGACAAAGTTCCCGTCTCACACGTCCATCACGGGAAGCCGCCATGCAGGAACCTCGGATCTATGCTCTTTATGACAAGCTGAAAGCATATAATAAATACACTGGTTATAAATCAGATTTATTTAATATAGGGAGAGGCATGCAGCAGGGGTGCCTGCTCTCCACACTCCTGTTCGCTCTCCCCATTGAACCATTGGCTTGCTTAATACGGTTAGACCCTAATATCAAAGGCATACAGTTTGGTGCCCCCATCATAAAATCTGCTTGTTTGCAGACGACATTCTTATTTTATTCTTATTGCCTTTAGATTTCTTTAGGAAAATTGTTGATAGATATTTCTGTCGCAAGTGAAGGAGCCTTTCCAACCCAGTCTGCAGGAGGACCACCATATTTCCTCTGACCATGAACCTGTACAAGAATTACACCTTTCCATCCACTCCAGAAGGGAAGCTTTATTGTCCTTATTAAGAGAAGTAATCCAAACCACTCTCTCAGCATCTGGTTGTCCATCATTGGTGAATGACGTGCTCTCTCCATGGGCCATAATCAGTGGGTAGGAAGCTTGTCCCTAGTCTTCTTCAAAGCCCCTGTCCTGGTTGGGTCTGTCACATGTTTCTTTGGCCAAAAGCAATTCCGAGGGAGACAGGGAGACATTCAACACAGTGGATTTTTGTAGATTAACGGACAGACCTGAAATTGCAGCAAATTGGTTGAGAATGATCTCAAGATGGCCGCAATGTAATGTAATACAACGCAGACTCCGTCTCCTAGACACGTATCATCAAAGCATTGACTTCTTCAGTAGGGGTGAGCTAGAGACGTACATCTGCTGTTTATATATTCCCTGATTTCCCCAACACACATGAGCGGCTAATCAGCCCTTCCCTTAATCACTCCCGCAGGAAGTTGTATGTGTAAGGAAGTAGTCACTAACACATTTACATGGGGACACCATATGAGAAAGAGAAAAATGCAGTTTAAAACACAAATTCAAGTATTTACAAAAACCGGAGCATGCACTGAATCGCATCACAGTCACCTTTTACATTCATTTATCTATTGGATTAGGGGAATATCAATAAAAAGAAGTAATAGCTTAAAACAAGAAAATATATATATAAATAGGTGAAAAATATAAAAAATAAACTTAACAGTTAACCAAAATAAATAAATAAATAAATAAATATATATGCCAATAAACATAAAACATGTATATGAAAATAGAATAAAAAAATATCTATCACTAATAAAACAATTAAGGTCAAACTCCACATTAAGGCCTCTAGGTACAAGAACCTGGATCTCAAATATCCAGAACTACTCTCTTTTACTCAGTTGTCTAATAAAAGGACCCCCTCTCCAGTGTTTCTCCACTCGTTCTATTCCCCAAAACTTAAAAGAGCTAAGACATTTATTATGAACATGTTTAAAATGTTTAGACACATTATGTGTAACCATCCCTTTCTTAATATTCCTAATATGTTCCTCCACTCTAATATGTTGGGCTGGATGTACGGTCAATGTATTGAAGCCCGAATCCACACTCCAACATATATATCACCCAAGTGGTAGCACAGGTGATTTGTTACCTTTCCCCTGTGCTAGTGGATATGAACTCTTTGCTTTTTTTAATATTAATCTTAGCATGCCAACACGCTAAACACCTACCACATGCATGAAACCCTGTCAAATATCAAAAGCATACTTTTCTTCTGTTTAGGTGGGTCTATAACCCCAGGCACTAATTTGTCTTTTAAGGTGGGGGCTTTCCTGAAAATAAAGCTAGGGTGGGTTGGCAAGAGAGGCCCCAATATTTTATTCTTCCTAAGAGTACTCCAATGATTTTTTATAATATTTTCTATCTTCTTAAACTGTACATTGTAATCCAAAATTATTTTATACTGAAAAAAAAATGACTATCGCCACTATGGCCATCCTGTAGAAGCGATCGTCTGTCCCTTTCAGATACTTTATTCTGATCATTTAAAATCTATTGGCTAGGATATCAGATTTGAGGAAATAATCTTATAGTTTGGAACAGTTTCTCCGCTATCGGATAAACTGTCCCTTGGGGGTGTTATTAAGCCAGGTATGGTGATGACAACTGTCTAGAGGCATTCCTTTCAGTAGGTTTAAAGTGATTTCTTGTTAGAAGTCTATCACCATACTTAAATAGCTTCAAATCAAGAAACACTATTTGGTTAAAGCTCATGGTCCAGGTTAATTTGATATTCTTTGAATTGCCAGTCATCTTTGCCTGAACCTATGAAAAGACACCTGGTCACTGTTACAGATAATCAACAGGTCATCTATATACCTTTTATAGCATATAAGTTGCTCTGGGAACTCAACTAATTTTTCTTCTGCCTCCCAACAAGCCATGAATAGGTTTGCCACACAAGGTGTGAAACTAGGCCCCATGGCCACGTCCATAGTTTGTAAATAAAAATTACCAAAAATAATTGTGCCCTGAACAAAATTGTTAGCACTTCAGAAGATATTTTTGGTCACTGGTCAATTCAGAACCTCGCAATGCCTATTTTATAGATTTTAGGGCTTATTTATGCCCTATTATAATGTATAACCAAATACCGGCCAGAGCACGACAATGAACATCGGCACAATGGCACGGCTGGGCAAATGGGCGTACAGGTACGTCCCCTTTAAATTGCAGCATTGTGACCGTGCCTGCGGGTCCTATGGACTCGATGTCCGCCGGGGGCCCGCGATCATGTCACGGAGTGGCAGAACGGGGAGATGCCTATGTAAACAAGGCATTTCCCTGTTCTGCCTAGTGACATCGGGAGCAGTGATCGCTGTCATGTCAGTGGTAGCCCATCCCCCCACAGTTAGAATCACTCCCCAGGACACATTTAACCCCTTGATCTCCCCCCCAGGGTTTAACCCCTTCCCTGCCAATGTAATTTACACAGTAATCAGTGCATTTTTATAGCACTGATCGCTGTACAAATGACAACGGTCCCAAAATAGTGTCAAAAGTGTCCGATGTGTCCACCATAATGTCGCAGTCATGATAAAAATCGCAGATCGACACCATTACTAATAAAAAATAATAATAATAAAAATGCCATAAATCTATCCCCTATTTTGTAGATGCTATAACTTTTGCGCAAACCAATCAATATACGCTTATTGCGATTTTTTTTACCAAAAATATGTAGAATACATATCGGCCTAAACTGAGAAAGAAATTAGTTTTTTTTATATATTTTTTGGGGATATTCATTATAGCAAAAATCTAAAAATATAGCTTTGTTTTTCGAAGTGATCGAATACCACCAAAAGAAAGCTCTATTTGTGGGGAAAAAAGGACGACAATTTGGTTTGGGTACAATGTCGCATGACCACGCAATTGTCAGTTAAAATGACCCAGTGCTATATCCATACACCTGCTGTTGCTAAAATACATGATTGCAACCCGTCTAATGAAATCTGTCCCTACTCCTCCTTACCCACTTGAGTCTGCCCCTGCTATACCGAGTTATTACCTCTCAGCAGCCTCCACTGACAGGGATGATAGTATAGCACAGGGTGCCCCAGGTCCTAGCAGCACATCTGCCAGCAGCACACCACCAGCTGTAGACTGTAGCCCGCAGATTTCTCTGCCCCATCTGCTGCAGAAGAAAAAAAATACATTCCCTGCCACCCACATCGTCTTAATGCAAGCTTGTTAAAGCTGTTGGCTCTCCACCTTCTGCCTTTCAGCCTGGTGGATTCTGCTCCTTCCGTGAATTCACACAATGGGCAATTTCACGTAAGGCTGTTACATCTCTCTACCATCATGTGGAAGGGAATGTTCTGGCATTGTTGGGCAAGGCAGTCAGCTGTAAAATCCACCTCACTGCTGACACGTGGCCCAGCAAGCAGGGGAGGGGATTATATATTTTGTTCACAACACTGGGTAACGCTTCTTGCAACTCGAAAGGATGCAGGACAGGGCTCGGTGATACAGCTTGTTGTGCCCCCACGTCTCCATACAGCTGGTGGTGATGATGAGCTCTACCCCCTCCTCCCCCTCCTCCACCACCTCTATGCCCTCCTCTGCAGAATTGTCCTATGAACATCAGGTACTCCCTAAGCGTTCAAAGGGCTATTCCATTAGTCAGGCTAAAAAGTGCCATGCAGTGCTTCAGCTGGTGTGTTTAGGGGACAGGAACCACACCGGAGCAGAGATTCTTGCAGCTCTGCAGGGACAGGCCCACAGGAACCACACCGGAGCAGAGATTCTTGCAGCTCTGCAGGGACAGGCCCAGAGGTGGTTCACACCACATCACCTGGAGCCAAGAATGGTGGTGTCCGATAGTGGCTCAAACCTCCTGTCAGCCCTTAGACAGGGAAGGTTGACACATGTGGGCGGCACAGTGGTGTAGTGGTTAGCACTCTCACCTAGCAGTAAGAAGGGTCGCTGGTTCGAATCCCAACCACGACACTACCTGCCTGGAGTTTGCATGTTCTCCCTGTGCCTGAGTGGGTTTCCTCCGGGTACTCCGGTTTCCTCCCACAATCCAAAGACATGTAGGTAGGTTAATTGGCTTCTGTCTAAAAATTGGCCCTAGTATATGAATGGGGAACTTGGATTGTGGGCTCCTTGAGGGTAGGGACTGATGTGAGTGTGCAATGTACAGGGATAGGGACAATTGTAGACACTCGGGTTGAACTGGATGGACTGATGTCTTTATTCAACCTTACTAACTATGTGCCATGCCTGGCAAATGTCCTCAATTTGGTGGTGCAGCATTTCCTAAGTATGTACCCAGGGTTGCAAGATGTACTAAAACAGGCCAGAAGAGTCTGTAACCATTTCAGGCGGTCATACACAGCCAGTGCTCGGTTGACTGAAATTCAGCCGAAATTCCACCTGTCTGTAAACCGCCTGATCTGTGACATGCCCACTAGGTGGAACTCAACTTTGGCAATGCTGCAGCGGCTATACATGCAGCAGAGGGCAGTCAATGAGTACCTGTGCCAGTACGGCACCAGGATGGGCTCAGGCCGACTTTGCTTGTTTTCCCTACGCCAATGGCTGATCATTAAGGATGCATGCACTGTGTTGTCACCACTTGAGGAGGTCACAAGGATGGTGAGCAGTGACAGTGCATGCATCAGTGACACAATCTCTGTTGTGTTCCTGCTGGAGCAGACTCTGCGTGGCATTATGGACAGGGCACTGGAGGCAGAGCAACAGGAGGCCCTCTTTATCCAGAGACCATCATTCCTATGTCACAGAACACACAGGAGGAGAGAGTGGAGGAGGATGAAGAGGAGGATTCTGGCACTTTCATAAGAAGAGGAAGACATGCGTTAATCTATAAGCAATGGTTTTCCAACCCCAGGACCCTTGGGAGTAGTACATGGCTGGGAGGAGGAAGTTCCAGATGCTGTCATCCTGAGTGCCCCCGAGGATTCTGCTTCTCAAGCCTCGGCAAATTTGAGGCACATGGGCAACCTCATGCTTCAAAGTCTGCGAAAGGACCCAAGAAAACATAGCATAAAGGAGAAGGGTGATTACTGGTTGACAACCCTCCTTGACTACCGTTATAAGGGGAAGGTCTCAGAAAAAATCCACCAATACTTCCTTTCCTTTGGGTAAGAGCAGTCAAGTTCAATGGCTTCCATGCGGGAGCCCGCATTTTAAATGCTTGCTTTTATATCAGTAGTAATTCTGGCAGCAGTATTGGAAAGGTCACAGTTCAGCATTTCTGAGAACCTAGAAAACATTTCTGTAGTGTCCAGCTGTTGTGGGTTATGATATCCTGCATTTGTAAGGGCCCTGCCTCCATAGGTGACAGCAACAGTGCATCTAATGATTGCTCTATGAGCGATTCTGTTGATGAACGGGAGTGTGGCCCCACATGGGGTGTGCTTACTGTTGTCCCTATATCTGGGCTAATGAAGTAAGGGGCCAATGTTGGGCCTGGGGAAGCTCTCTCCTCCACCATCTAAGCCTGCTGTAAGGTGAAGGCCGCCAACTAGGGATCCACGAGTGGGCCTGCACTTGCCGCTAGCTGGGCTCCTAGGTCCCTCCGAGCCAAGCCTGAGGACATCTGGCAAGAGGGATAGCTAGTCCCTCGAAGGGTGCTTAGCGCTAAAGGGTACACTGATCAGCCAGAGCGTGACAAAGTTCCCGTCTCACACGTCCATCACGGGAAGCCGCCATGCAGGAACCTCGGATCTATGCTCTTTATGACAAGCTGAAAGCATATAATAAATACACTGGTTATAAATCAGATTTATTTAATATAGGGAGAGGCATGCAGCAGGGGTGCCTGCTCTCCACACTCCTGTTCGCTCTCCCCATTGAACCATTGGCTTGCTTAATACGGTTAGACCCTAATATCAAAGGCATACAGTTTGGTGCCCCCATCATAAAATCTGCTTGTTTGCAGACGACATTCTTATTTTATTCTTATTGCCTTTAGATTTCTTTAGGAAAATTGTTGATAGATATTTCTGTCGCAAGTGAAGGAGCCTTTCCAACCCAGTCTGCAGGAGGACCACCATATTTCCTCTGACCATGAACCTGTACAAGAATTACACCTTTCCATCCACTCCAGAAGGGAAGCTTTATTGTCCTTATTAAGAGAAGTAATCCAAACCACTCTCTCAGCATCTGGTTGTCCATCATTGGTGAATGACGTGCTCTCTCCATGGGCCATAATCAGTGGGTAGGAAGCTTGTCCCTAGTCTTCTTCAAAGCCCCTGTCCTGGTTGGGTCTGTCACATGTTTCTTTGGCCAAAAGCAATTCCGAGGGAGACAGGGAGACATTCAACACAGTGGATTTTTGTAGATTAACGGACAGACCTGAAATTGCAGCAAATTGGTTGAGAATGATCTCAAGATGGCCGCAATGTAATGTAATACAACGCAGACTCCGTCTCCTAGACACGTATCATCAAAGCATTGACTTCTTCAGTAGGGGTGAGCTAGAGACGTACATCTGCTGTTTATATATTCCCTGATTTCCCCAACACACATGAGCGGCTAATCAGCCCTTCCCTTAATCACTCCCGCAGGAAGTTGTATGTGTAAGGAAGTAGTCACTAACACATTTACATGGGGACACCATATGAGAAAGAGAAAAATGCAGTTTAAAACACAAATTCAAGTATTTACAAAAACCGGAGCATGCACTGAATCGCATCACAGTCACCTTTTACATTCATTTATCTATTGGATTAGGGGAATATCAATAAAAAGAGGTAATAGCTTAAAACAAGAAAATATATATATAAATAGGTGAAAAATATAAAAAATAAACTTAACAGTTAACCAAAATAAATAAATAAATAAATAAATATATATGCCAATAAACATAAAACATGTATATGAAAATAGAATAAAAAAATATCTATCACTAATAAAACAATTAAGGTCAAACTCCACATTAAGGCCTCTAGGTACAAGAACCTTGATCTCAAATATCCAGAACTACTCTCTTTTACTCAGTTGTCTAATAAAAGGACCCCCTCTCCAGTGTTTCTCCACTCGTTCTATTCCCCAAAACTTAAAAGAGCTAAGACATTTATTATGAACATGTTTAAAATGTTTAGACACATTATGTGTAACCATCCCTTTCTTAATATTCCTAATATGTTCCTCCACTCTAATATGTTGGGCTGGATGTACGGTCAATGTATTGAAGCCCGAATCCACACTCCAACATATATATCACCCAAGTGGTAGCACAGGTGATTTGTTACCTTTCCCCTGTGCTAGTGGATATGAACTCTTTGCTTTTTTTAATATTAATCTTAGCATGCCAACACGCTAAACACCTACCACATGCATGAAACCCTGTCAAATATCAAAAGCATACTTTTCTTCTGTTTAGGTGGGTCTATAACCCCAGGCACTAATTTGTCTTTTAAGGTGGGGGCTTTCCTGAAAATAAAGCTAGGGTGGGTTGGCAAGAGAGGCCCCAATATTTTATTCTTCCTAAGAGTACTCCAATGATTTTTTATAATATTTTCTATCTTCTTAAACTGTACATTGTAATCCAAAATTATTTTATACTGAAAAAAAAATGACTATCGCCACTATGGCCATCCTGTAGAAGCGATCGTCTGTCCCTTTCAGATACTTTATTCTGATCATTTAAAATCTATTGGCTAGGATATCAGATTTGAGGAAATAATCTTATAGTTTGGAACAGTTTCTCCGCTATCGGATAAACTGTCCCTTGGGGGTGTTATTAAGCCAGGTATGGTGATGACAACTGTCTAGAGGCATTCCTTTCAGTAGGTTTAAAGTGATTTCTTGTTAGAAGTCTATCACCATACTTAAATAGCTTCAAATCAAGAAACACTATTTGGTTAAAGCTCATGGTCCAGGTTAATTTGATATTCTTTGAATTGCCAGTCATCTTTGCCTGAACCTATGAAAAGACACCTGGTCACTGTTACAGATAATCAACAGGTCATCTATATACCTTTTATAGCATATAAGTTGCTCTGGGAACTCAACTAATTTTTCTTCTGCCTCCCAACAAGCCATGAATAGGTTTGCCACACAAGGTGTGAAACTAGGCCCCATGGCCACGTCCATAGTTTGTAAATAAAAATTACCAAAAATAATTGTGCCCTGAACAAAATTGTTAGCACTTCAGAAGATATTTTTGGTCACTGGTCAATTCAGAACCTCGCAATGCCTATTTTATAGATTTTAGGGCTTATTTATGCCCTATTATAATGTATAACCAAATACCGGCCAGAGCACGACAATGAACATCGGCACAATGGCACGGCTGGGCAAATGGGCGTACAGGTACGTCCCCTTTAAATTGCAGCATTGTGACCGTGCCTGCGGGTCCTATGGACTCGATGTCCGCCGGGGGCCCGCGATCATGTCACGGAGTGGCAGAACGGGGAGATGCCTATGTAAACAAGGCATTTCCCTGTTCTGCCTAGTGACATCGGGAGCAGTGATCGCTGTCATGTCAGTGGTAGCCCATCCCCCCACAGTTAGAATCACTCCCCAGGACACATTTAACCCCTTGATCTCCCCCCCAGTGTTTAACCCCTTCCCTGCCAATGTAATTTACACAGTAATCAGTGCATTTTTATAGCACTGATCGCTGTACAAATGACAACGGTCCCAAAATAGTGTCAAAAGTGTCCGATGTGTCCACCATAATGTCGCAGTCATGATAAAAATCGCAGATCGACACCATTACTAATAAAAAATAATAATAATAAAAATGCCATAAATCTATCCCCTATTTTGTAGATGCTATAACTTTTGCGCAAACCAATCAATATAACGCTTATTGCGATTTTTTTTACCAAAAATATGTAGAATACATATCGGCCTAAACTGAGAAAGAAATTAGTTTTTTTTATATATTTTTGGGGATATTCATTATAGCAAAAATCTAAAAATATAGCTTTGTTTTTCGAAGTGATCGAATACCACCAAAAGAAAGCTCTATTTGTGGGGAAAAAAGGACGACAATTTGGTTTGGGTACAATGTCGCATGACCACGCAATTGTCAGTTAAAATGACCCAGTGCTATATCGTAAAAAGTGTTCTGGTCAGGAAGGGGGTAAAACCTTCTGGGGCTGAAGTGGATAATGAGCCAACACCTGCTGTTGCTAAAATACATGATTGCAACCCGTCTAATGACTCTAAATGTTGGATGATATGTTTAGTGTTTTTAATATATGCTTCTGTTCATACAACCAACAGCTGCAGAAAATAGTCTATATAATGGCCCAACCTCACACACATAGGGGCTGATTTACCAAGATGAATGCGCTGCACCAATTCATAACACAATTAGTGCACCAGATAAATTATTACTTGAGCGTATGAACCGGCGCACACATAAGCACAATACATAATATACCGAATAGCGCACACCGTTATCATTAATAGTCTATTCACACATGGGCAACACGACTTCCAGCGTGACTTACAACACGACTTGGGGCGACTTTACAACACGACTTCCAGCGCGACTTACAACACGACTTGGGGCGACTTTACAACACGACTTCCAGCGTGACTTACAACACGACTTGGGGGAACATACAACACGACTTTAAGTCGCCCCCAGGCCAGTCGACTTTTTAATAAAAAAAAAAAAAAATGGAATGGGTTCCCCTCCAAGAGCATACCAGGTCTGGTATGGATATTAAGGGGAACCCCGCGCCAAGAAGGAAGTTACGCCGTGGAGAAAGACGCCGTGGAGGAAGATGCCGGATGAGAACACCCGTGCAAGAAGAAGCGGATCGGAGGAAGAAGAAGACGGAGGAAGAACAATATGGAGGAAGAAGATGAAGAAACCGAAGGATGAAGAAAGAAAGAAGGAAGAAGACCAGAAGAAAGAAGACTTTAATAAAGGACTTGTCAAAGACCGTCTGCTGTCATTTTTAACTCTTTTGTCACCTATTTTGGTGAAATGGTAGGGGTACTTTTGTACACCCTTACCATTTCACACAGGGGGGGAGGCCGGGATCTGGGGGTCCCCTTGTTAAAGGGGGCTTCCAGATTCCGATAAGCCCCCCACCCGCAGACCCCCACAACCAACGGCCAGGGTTGTGGGGATGAGGCCCTTGTCCTCGTCAACATGGGGACAAGGTGCTTTGGGGGGGACTCCAAAGCATCCTCCCAATGTTGAGGGCATGTGGCCTGATATGGTACTTTTTTTTGGTTCAGAGTGTGCATACATTTCTGAACCTGAACATATGTATCAAATTTGTTTACATTTTTTACTAGAGCATACTTTAAACCCTTGTCTAAAACTAAGGTCTATTCTTTATTTAATTCTTGTCCATTGATATTAAAAATAGACTGGATGTTTCTCTACCTTAAAAAACAGATCAGTGTTTAACCCTTTAAACACTGATAATAAATATTTAGAAGTATTCCGTAATATGGTAGTAGAGAATTAAGAAAGTCTTAAGATTAAAAAAGTTCACCACCCCCAGTGGATAAAAAAGGGTATTGAAGCTATTGAGCAAAATAAAAATGGAGTTATCCGCCCTGCAGACCAGGGTTGGTTATTATGAGTAAATCTTATTATGAGCAATAAATGGAAAGGCAGTAATCAGATTCCAGTACATTATTGACTAAAAATACAGTTTTTGAATATAAAGACAGGTTGGATAGACTGAATAAAAAAAGTAGAAAGGAGAGATTTACTAAATAAGAAAGAAGCATTATATCTTATTCCTGTGGCTTGTAGAACTCCAATAATATATTTTCTACCCAAAATCCATAAGGATCAAGTCAAACCTTCAGGAAGACCCATTATTAATGGGATAGATGTTGAGAGGTTGGGCCATTATATAGACCATTTCTGCAGTCGTTGGTTGTACGAACAGAAGCATACAGTTGTGTGAAAAAGTATTTGCCCCCTTCCTGATTTTAAATTTTTTTGCATATTTCCCACACTTAAATTATTCTGATCATCAAACAAATTTTAATATCACACAAAGATAACTCAAGTAAATTAAGGATGCAGTTTTTAAATTATTATTTAATTTATTAAGGGAAAAAAGCTGTTCAAACCTGCCTGGCCCTATGTGAAAAAGTAATTGCCCCCTCTCATGCTGAATCATTAATAAACTGTGATTGACCACAATTTTATGGAAAACTGAGTTAACCACTTGCCACCCGCCATATAGCAAAATGACGGTGGCAAAGTGGTTTCAATATTCTGACTGGAGGTCATATGACGTTGCCAGGATATCAAGCCACTGCGCGTCCCAGGGGCACGCATCATGACGATCGTTGTTGCGGTGTGTCAGTCTGGAACACCGCAACACCAATCTAGGTAAATAGTCTCTGACGGAGACTCTTTACCACATGATCAGCTGTGTCCAATCATGGCTGATCACAGTGTGAACAGGAAGAGCCATTGTCAGACGTGAGTAGAGGAGAGCCGGTCAGCTGTTCCGCTGACAGGGGGGGTCTGTGCTGATTGATTATCAGCGCAGCCCCCCGAGGATGCCCACACTGGACCACCAGGGATGCCACTAGGACCACGAAGGATGTCACTACCAGGTATGCCACCCTAGACCACCAGGGATGCCAATCAGTGCCCACAATTGGCATCACTGATTGGCAGGCATTATTGTTTGGAACTGATTGGCATCCATCCGTACCATCAATTAGAGTACATCAGTGCCACCTATCAGTGCCTATCCATGCCCATCCGTGCCATCTATCAGTGCCCATCCACGCCACCTATCAGTGCCCATCTGTGCCGCCTATCAGTGCCCATCCATGCCGCCTTTCAGTGCCCATCAGTGCCACCTATGTGTACCTATCAGTGCTGCATATCAGTGCCACCTATCAGTGATCATCAGTGCCCATCAGTGGCACCTCATCAGTGCGACCTCATTGGTGCCATCTCATCGGTGCCCATCAGCGCCGCCTTATCAGTGCCCGTCAGTGCAGGCCCATCAGTGCCCATCAGTGAAGGAGAAAACTTACTTATTTACAGTTTTGTAGCAGAAACAAAAAAAACATTTTTTTTTCAAAATTTTCTATCTTTTTTTTATTTGTTTAGCAGAAAATTAAAAATCCCAGATTTGATCAAATACCACCAAAAGAAAGCTCTATTTGTGGGAACAAAATAATAAAAGTTTAGTTTGGCTACAGTGTTGTATGACCATGCAATTGTCATTCAAAGTGCGACAGTGCTGAAAGCTGAAAATTGGTCTGGACAGGAAGGTGTATAAGTGCCCTGTATTGATGTGGTCAAATTTCACTTGCCATACCCAGGCCTGATTATTGCCAGACCCGTTGAATCAAGAAATCACATAAATAGAAGCTGTCTGACAAAGTAAAGCATACTAACAGATCACAAGGAGCCACACATGCCACAATCTAAAAAAAAAATGCAAGAACAAATTAGAAACAAAGTAATGTACATGTATAAGTCTAGGAAGGGTCTCAAAGACATTTCTAAGGTTTTGTACCTCCAGTGAACCACGGTGTTCATGATTCAACAATAAGAAAGAGACTGGGCAAAAATAACATTTATGGGAGAGTTCCAAGGCCAAAGCCACTGCTGGCCAAAAAGAACACAAAGGCCCATCTCACATTTACCAAAAAACATCTTAATTATCCCCAAGACTTTTAGGCAAATATTATGTGGACTGATGAGACAGAAATTTTACTTTTTGGAAGGTGTGCATCCCATTACATCTGGCATAAAACGAATACAGCATTTAATAACAAGAATCTCATACCAACAGTCAGACATTGTGGTGGTAGCGTGATGGTCTGGGGCTGCTTTGCAGCTTCAGGACATGGACGACTTACCATAATTGATGGAACCATGAATTCTGAGATCTACCAGAAAATTCTAAAGGAGAAGGTCCGGCCATGAGTTTGTGACCTCAAGTTCAAGTGTACTTGGGTTATGCAGCAAGACAATGATCCGAAAAACAACAGCAAGTCCACCCCAAAATGGTTCAAACAAAGCAAAATTTAGGTTTTGGGGTGTCCTAGACCAGGGCTCAAAATTTCAAGTCCTGAGCTACTAGCCAGGCCTCAAGGGTTACTCGCCACCAGTTGCCCCGCCCAACCCCTACCCTGCCCGCCCCTAAACACGTCCTCATAAATTATCTCATGAAATGATACTTAAATGATTTAAGCAGAATTAAGTTATAAAAATAAATATTAACAACAACTTTGCCCACCAATGCAGCCAGCCTGTGCCCCCCCCCAGTGCAGCCTGTGTCCCCAGTGCCCCATGTGTCCCCCAGTGCCACATGTGTACCCCAGTGCCGCATGTGTACCCCAGTGCTGCATGTGTCCCCCCAGTGCAGCATGTGTCCCCCCAGTGCAGCATGTGTCCCCCAGTGCCGCATGTGTCCCCCAGTGCAGCCTGTGTCCCCCCAGTGCAGAATGTGACCCCCCCCAGTGCAGCATGTGACCCCCCAGTGCCACATGTGACCCCCCCAGTGCAGCATGTGTCCCCCAGTGCAGCATGTGCCCCCCCAGTGCCGCATGTGTCCCCTGTGTCCCCCCCCAGTTTAGGCTGTGTCCCCCCAGTGCAGGCTGTGTCCCCTGTGTCCCCCCCAATGCAGCATGTGTCCCCCCCAGTGCAGCCTGTGTCCCCTGTGTCCCCCAGTGCAGCTTGTGTCCCCAATGCAGCCTACCTGTGCAGGGGAGGATAGCCGCCGCTTGTCTGATTAGAGCGGCAGAGGAACATAACAGCTTTCAATTCAATAGCTGTTTGTTCCCCGCCGCGCCGTCATGTACAGCCCCTCCCCCTTGTCCGAGTCACTTTGATAGACAGATCACCCGTCCAATACTGGGTCAGGTGATCTGTCTATCTTTCTATCAAAGTTCCACGGACAAGGGGGAGGGGCTGTATATGACGGCGCGCGGTGGGGAACAAACAGCTATTGAATTGAAAGCTGTTATGTTCCTCTGCCGCTCTAATCAGACAGGCAGCGGCGGCGGCTCTGCTACACTTGCGAGACCTCAAAATCCACTCGCAAAATGCGAGCAGGCGAGTGGATTTTTTGAGGTCTGTCCTAGACAAAGCCTGAATTTAAAGCGGAAGTAAACCCATCGATTTAACAGTCTAAAAAAAAAGGCATGCCGTGAATGCTAACTGCACATTGGCTGTGCTCTCAACCAAACAGTCAAACCATCCAATGGCTGGTGTCATAACGGATCACATGTGCAGCACTGTGGCAGTTGAAGATTAAACAGAGGCAAAGATGGCAGCTTCCTTGGCTGAAAATGATAGGGGGGTTTACTTCCACTTTAAATCCAATTGAGATGCTGTATCATGATCTTACACAGGCTGTTCATGCTGGAAAACCCTTCAATGTGTCTGAGTTAAAACAATTCTGCAAAGTGGGCCAAAATTGCTCCACAGCAATGTGAAAGACTCATTGCCAGGTATTGCAAATGCTTGATTGCAGTTGTTGCCATCAAGGGTGTCACAACCAGTTATTAGGTTTAGGGGGCAATTCCTTTTTCACATAGCCAGGCAGGTTTTGACAGCTTCTTTGCCTTAATAAATTAAACCATCATTTAAAAATTGCATTTTGTATTTACTTGGGTTATCTTTGTATAATAGTAAAATTTGTTTGATGATCTGAGCCATTTAAGTGTGACAAATATGCATTAAAAAAAAATTAGAAAGAGGGCAAATACTTTTTCACACAACTGTATATTAAAGACACTAAACATATCATCCAACATTTAGAGTCATTAGATGGGTTACAATCATGTATTTTAGCAACAGCAGATGTTGGCTCATTATACACAATCATAGGGCATAAAGAACCCTTACAATCTGTAAAATAGGCATTTCGAGGTTCTGAATTGACCATTGCCCATCAAAAATACCTTCTGAAGTGCTTAAACTTTTGTTTAGGGCACAATTACTTTTGGTATAGTGATCATTTTAATTTACAGACTATGGGCGTAGCCATGGGGGCTAGGTTCGCACCTAGTATGGCAAACCAATTCATGGTTTGTTGGGAGGCAGAAGAAATATTATTTGAGCTCCCAGAGCAACTTATATGTTATAAAAAGGTAAATAGATGACTTGTTGATTATCTGGAACGGTGGCCAGGCGTCTTTTGATAGGTTTAAAGCAAAGATGAATGACAATTCAAAGAATACAAAATTAACCTGGACCATGAGCATTGACCAAATAGTGTTTCTTGTTTTGGAGATATTTAAGGATGGTGATAGACTTCTAACAAGAAATCACTGTTAACCTACCGATAGGAATGCCTATTTGCCCCTAGACAGCTGTCATCACCATACCTGGCTTAATAACATTCCCAGGGACAGTTTATCCGATTGTGGAGAAATTGTTCCAAACTATCAGATTATTTCCTCAAATCTGATATCTTAGTCAATAGATTTATTGAAAAAAGTTACCATCCATCAGGGATTTTAAATGATCAGAATAAAGTATCTGGGCAGACGATCGCTTCTACAGGATGGCCATAGAGGCAATAGTCATTCTTTTGAGTATAAAATCATTTTGGACTACAATATACAGTTTAAGAAGATAGAAAATATAATAAAAGATCATTGGAGTATTCTTAGAAAGGATAAAATATTGGGGCCTCTCTTGCCAACCCACCCTGGCTTTATTTACAGGAAAGCCCCCACCTTAAAAGACAAATTAGCACTTGGGGTTATAGACCCACCTAAACAGAAGAAAAGTATGCCTTTTAATTTTTTGACAGGGTTTTATGCATGTGGTAGGTGTTTGTTGTGTCGGAAGGCTAAGATTAATATTAAAAAGAAAGAGTTCATATCCACTAGCACAGGGAAAGGGTACCAAATCAGATTGCCTCATCATCTGTGCTACCACTGGGGTGATATATATGTTGGAGTTTGGATGCAGGCTTCAATATATTGGCCGTACATCCAGAGCCCTACAAATCAGAGTGGAGGAACATATTAGGAATATTAAGAAGAGAGTGGTTACACATAATGTGTCTAAACATTTTAAACATATTCATAATAAAAGTCTTAGCTCTTTTAAGTTTTGGGGAATAGAGTGAGTGGAGAAACACTGGAGAGGGGGTAATTTTATTGGACAACTGACTAAAAGAGAGTCGTCCTGGATATACAAGAGTCTTGTACCTAGAGTCTTTAAAGTGGAGTTTGACCTCAATTGTTTTATTAGTGATAGATCATTTTTATTCTATTTTCATATACAATTTTTGTGTTTATTGGTATTTTGTATTCATTTTTATTTTTATTTCGATTTTTATTTTTCATTTAATTTAATTTTATTGTTATTTTTTGTATGTATTTATTTTCATTTTTTTAAAATTTTATATATATATATATATATATATATATATATATATATATATATATATATATATATATATATATATATATATATATGTGTGTGTATTTTTTTTTTATTTAATTTGGTTTACTGTTAAGTTTATTTTTCATCTTTTTCATCTATTTATATATATTTTCTTGTTTAAGCTGTTACTTATTTTTATTGATATTCCCCTACTCCAATAGACAAATTAATGTAAAAGGTGGCTGTGATGCGATTCAGTGGATATGCATGCTCCAGTTTTTGTAAACACTTGAATTTGTGTTTTAAACTGCATTTTTCTCTTTCTCATACAGTGTTCCTGTGTAAATGTGTTAGTGACTACTTCCACATACAACTTCCTGTGGGAGTGATTAAGGGAAGGGCTGATTAGCCATCCATGTGTGTGAGGGAAATCAGGGAGTATATATACAGCAGATGTACGCCTCTAGCTTCAACCCTACTGAAGAAGTCAATGCTTTGACAATACACATCTAGGGGGTGGAGCCTGCATACTGACATTACATTGTGGCCACCAGGAGACCTATTGTCTCTGAAATGTGTTTTCAGCTTGCACAACTTACAGTCCCATGTATGTGAGTTTTATACCTTACCCTTTTTTATATATTATTAAACATTTTAAATGGAGAGCACTAGATTCTGCCTTCCTTCTAATTCATTATCCATCATATCTAGTGAGATGATCAGGGTTTTTATCCCATGGGCATAAATGGTTTGAAGGAGGAAAGTGAATACCAGCACCACGCCATCCTTCTCTATTCTTCCCAGAGGGAAACACTGCTGATTTGACTCAGATGTGAGGTGAGCAGTCTGTGAGACTGGTGGAGGAAAGCACGAGCATTTTGTGTTTTTGCACCGTTGATGTATTAATTTCTTGAATTCACTTCAATCAGTCACAGATACTATATATGAACTTTCAGCAATATATGTTTATTGATTACCATTTTTAGTTACACTTTTATAATTATTGATGTTTTTTTTTATAGCACAGCACTGTCTATTGATTATCTGCACCTTTTAGGTGAAGTGAGAACACTTGTTAGTGATAGCAGCTATTATTAAATATTCAGAATTTGTTTACACCACTTTATTTCACGAGATTTTGCAGATTGATATTCACTTTATAAATAATTCCAGTAGTTCCAGATAGAGTTAGTTTGATAGAATTTGTCAACCTTGGATTAAGTGTTGTTTAGCCCTGGACTTCAATGAAACAGTACTTATGCTATGATGACTCATTCTTAATCATTGGTCATTGGTCCCTGGCCGTAGATGTTCACTCTTTCCCTGGGGAATATATTCTGGTCTTTCCCCGCTTATATCTTTCCTTTTCTCTTCACTATAACAACCCTTTATCCTCTTAGCACATGCTAATAGCCTATTTATGGCTTTTGGTAAACCATTGGCATTGGAAAACCAATATATATACCTCTGGTGACCATAAACATGTAAATGAGTATAGTTCCCCACTAATTAATAAATTGCCAACTGATGGGGACAAAATAACTTGGTGATCCTCAAAGGACGCTCTAATGTAGTCCTTTAAATAGGTGTTAATGGCTCTATAGAGACCTCAGTTTAGATTGGACATACAAGCAAATGACCATTGTCCAATGCGCGATGTTAGATGAATATAGTTCATAGGGGAATCCAACAAAGTTGTACAAGTTGTAATACAGTAATCTAAAGGAGGTTAGGTAATCAGAGTTGTATAACAGTAGTCCGGCTTTCCCCCATGGGTCAGCAGAAAGTCCTGCCTGCACAACCATGCCGGGAAATATCAATCAATATACTTTGCAGTCCTCTCTCACACTGCGGGTAAAGTACTACAACTGTATAGAAAACAATTTCAAAAAGCAATCTTCTGGGGACTCCAATCCACATCCCCAACAGTATAGCATAGAAAGTCCTTGTAAATCCTATAGTTATCTCATGGTCAATGTCCCTGCATCCACAAGAAGCATGTGTACAGTGATACTTATCAGATCCTGTTGTCTGTGATGGTCTCAAAGCCAGTGGATGTAACAACCATCCTAGAGTAATCCTATTCCATACAGGTCACTGGATGGTCACTAAGAGGAGGTGAGTATATATACATGATTCTGCATGTCTGCCTGCAAGGGGGCACATGCGTGCTGCTGGTGGGCCGCTTCTGCTGTGATAATTCCCAGCAAAAGCTTATCTGCGGGTCCCGGGGACTCAATTAACTCTGACACCCATCGCTCGTTAGTAAAACACAGAGAACTGAGACATGCCTACGTAAACAAGGCTTATCTCAGTTCTGACAGGGGAAAGGGATGATCCTGTGTCTCTGCAAAGCATAGGCTAGAACCCATCTCTTTCCCTAGTGAAAGAGCCACACTGTGTACACAAAAAAACACTGGCTAGGCACACAGTTAATCCTTTGACCACACTAGATGTTTAACCCCTTCCCAGCCAGTGTCATTAGTACAGTACGAGTGCATATTTTTAGCACTGATCACTGTATTAGTGTCACTAGTTCCTGAAAAGTGTCAAAAGTGTCAGTTAGTTTCCAATAGTTCTTCTCTCTCTCCATTATTGGGTTCTAGGCTGACCTTAGGGGTGCTTAATCATCTGAAAGCTGTGACTTATGTGATCATGTAAAAACACTATGAGCCCAGATTGTATAATGATGCAGAGGCCATGAGGTGTGTCCATGACAGCCTGGGCTCACAGTAAGGTGTTGTATAATGCTGGGAATCATTCAACCCATGAAGAGGGTAGCAGGCACTGGCCAAGTAGGATACAGAAAGCTACAATGGAGTATGAAGAAGGTACACACAGGAAAGGAAAAGGACAGCAAGGTATTAAAAAATAGCAAGGGATAGGCTTTAACCCCCACCTGTAAATGTCAGCCTTCATGGTAAGACCTTATGAAGTAAAACCATTTTACATATGACTAATGGAAAGTCTCTTGTGAACTTCAAGTCATAAAACTTCTGCCCTACTCTTAACCTTTGAAATTACTTTTATGCATTCAAATTGTAATTCATTCCAATTGTAACATTCTGATTGATTATAACTCAATATATACATTAACTTGTGGATTTTATGTATCAGAACACAATGGTAATAGGCAATTGGCAGATTGATATACTCAGTAGCCATATCAATTTTAGCAATCTAAAAAGCTCAATTTACTAAGCTGTATCATGTGTTTTTTGCTGTATTGATTGGTATTTTTAGCCATTTGACCACTCTTTTTAAGATCTCATTTGCTGTCTTGATGAAAATAATGATTGTTCTAGAAAATAATGATCATCAATGAGACTTTGTAGGTTACATAATATTGGTGAAAAAAGCTGAACATGTAAAAGTAAATACTCATCCCTGTAGATACATTTTGTAAAGAAAGCCACTGACCACTGTGGGATACACTCCTAGAAGTCTCATGTTTTTAGAAAACACATAATTGAAATTTAGCAATGAGTTGAGTGAGTGAAATAAATAAAAAAAAAATAGCTCCCATGTGACAGTGAAAAATATCCCTGTGTAAAGTGAATTTGTATATATACAGTGGTGTGAAAAAGTGTTTGCCCCCTTCCTCATTTCCTGTTCCTTTGCATGTTTGTCACACTTAAGTGTTTCGGAACATCAAACCAATTTAAACAATAGTCAAGGACAACACAAGTAAACACAAAATGCAATTTGTAAATGAAGGTGTTTATTATTAAAGGTGAAAAAAAATCCAAACCATCATGGCCCTGTGTGAAAAAGTGATTGCCCCCCTTGTTAAAACATACTATAACTGTGGTTGTCCACACCTGAGTTCAATTTCTCTATCCACACCCAGGCCTGATTATTGCCACACCTGTTCACAATCAAGGCATCACTTAAATAGGAGCTGCTTGACACAGTAAGGTCCACCAGAAGAACCTTAAAAGCTACACATCATGCCGAGACCCAAAGAAATTCAGGAACAATTGAGAAAGAAAGTAATTGAGATCTATCAGTCTGGAAAGGGTTATAAAGCCATTTCCAAAGCTTTGGGAATCCAGCGAACCACAGTGAGAGCCATTATCCACAAATGGCGAAGACATGGAACAGTGGTGAACCTTCCCAGGAGTGGCCGGCCGCCCAAAAATTACCCCAAGAGCGCAGCGACGACTCATCCAAGAGGTCACAAAAGACCCCACAACAACGTCCAAGGAACTGCAGGCCTCACTTGCCTCAGTTAAGGTCAGCGTTCATGCCTCCACCATCAGGAAAAGACTGGGCAAAAATGGCCTGCATGGCAGAGTTCCAAGGAGGAAAA
>CM053028.1:103739728-103777956 GCA_028564925.1 Lithobates sylvaticus | reverse complement strand
GGGCTCCTTCTCCGTGTGGCGGTATTTAGCCAGTTTAGCTGAGGCGTCAGACTTCGATTTTGGGGGTGACATGGTCCTCTGTGGTGTAGGGTAGGTTATCCCCTCAATTCGGGTGGTTTTGTCGGCTTAGGCAGCCCCAGGATACTCAATATAGGATTTTTAGCAAGCAGAGCTCCCGTCCAGTGTTCCTCACGCCATGCCGGTCAGGCCACGCCCTGGCATACCCCACTTTAAAGTACACAATGGGGTTTATTTACTAAAGCTAAAAAGGGCAAAATCAGGATCACTTCTGCATAGAAACCAATGAGCTTCCAGATTTTATTACCAAAGCTTAATTGAACAAGCCGAGTTTAGAAGCTCATTGGTTTCTATGCATAAGTGAGCTTGATTTTGCACTTTCCAGCTTTAGTAAATAAAGCACATTGTGTACTTAAAAGTGGGGTATGCCTGTACTGACATGGGGGGTGATCCTTTTTCCAACTCAGTGATTCTGTTTTTTATTTTTTTCTGACATATTGGTGTTATATCTTTCACTTGGACCTTATACGTTGCACTAGTAAATACAGCTGGATAAAACAAAATATGCTCCTGTCTTCAATTCAGGCTGCAAAACAACAACATGTGATTATTTAAAAGGAGGGTGATTCTTTTCTATACCCACTGTATTTTACTTGTGTGTTTAGTTTGGATTGGGTTTAATTTCAATGTGTTGATGGCGTGACATAGGGTAGCTAAATTTACTGCACAAATACCGTATATACTCGAGTATAAGCCGAGATTTTCAGCCCTTTTTTTAGGGCTGAAAGTGCCCCCCTCGGCTTATACTCGAGTCACCGCCATCTGCCTACATGATCAGCTCGTCATGCAGACAGACGGCTGTGTTCAAAAGGCACGCCTCCTCCTCCTCCTTGTCTGTGATAGGAGAAACACGAATTTTCCCTGCAGTGAGTCAGTGTGCAGTGTTCCGCCTATCACGGATGTCCTGTCATTCTCATCTTATGGACGAGGATAGAGGATGTCCATGATAGGCGGAACACTGAACACTGACTGCTGGGAAAACAGAGTGTTCCTCCTATCACGGACGAGGACAAGGAGGAGGCGCTACTTTTGTACATTGGAATGACGCCGTCTGTTTTGCCTTACACGCTGATTGGCAGGATCAGCAATGGGGGACATAGGACACAGGACACAGATCGCACAGGGAGGCATCTAACGATCAGCACAGGAAGACTGCAATGTTGGACACAGGATGTAGATCACACAGGGAGGCATACACAGGACCCAGGGGATGCAGATCGGCACAGGTAGGCTGCAATGGTCACAGGGGGGTATGTACAGGACACAGGGGGGTATGTACAGGACACAGGGAGACATGCAGCTGCAGATGGGCATTGTTGACCCTCTTTTCCACTTACAGTAGCTGCTGCATTTCTCACCCTCGGCTTATACATGAGTCAATAAGTTTTCCCAGTCTTTTTGTGGTAAATTAGGGGCCTCAGCTTATAATCGGGTCGACCTATACTCGAGTATATACGGTAGTTCAAGAAATGTAGTTTACTTCTTGTATCCTGGTGTTGGATTCAATATGAACTCATGTAATATCACATTCCCAATATCTTTGAGGACAGAAGGCATTCCCTGGATTGGAATGTAGCCAGGCTGGAAGACACACCAAAAGCTTTGTAGCCCACCTGCTGTGACATGTGTAATTAGACGGTTACTATAAGGTCGCTATGGATACCTGAAAGGCAAAGGGGGGGTGACTTTGAGTGGGTGTGGGAGTTTGAATGAGTGAGCTTGGTAAAAGGAATTCGCAGAGAGCTCCTCTTCCTGTTTTGCTGGGAATGGGGTCTTGAGAGGATGTCTCTAGTCACCTCATGGTCTGGCGGCCATCTTTCGAGACTACAAGGAGGGCCCTGTGATAAGTATCTTTGATATTCTTATATTATATGATTTGATTGTAAGCTTTGTGATATTGTAATGTCTTTTAATACTTTATGTTAGCGTTCTTGATTATTGGGAAATAAATAATATTTGATTATTCCTAGCCGTGTGTTTGGCTTCATAGCTAACCTCGTATTATTGTGATATTAACAGTAGCATGCGCTCATAGGTTTAACAGACTAATAACAGTATAGGGACTAGACAGATTAATACATAGATATAAGTATTTTAGCGCGTACTTCATATGGCACCCCACAAGGCGTGTAGAATGTATTTTTACACAGAATCCACAAACTAATGTATTTTTGTTTTGAGTCCTGGTAATCAAAGACACCCAGAACTGAAAATCGTCTCTCGTGTGGACAAGATTGGCGCTGGCTCGCGAATTCTGAAACCACGCTTGGATGATCATAAAAATTTTGTGAAATATTTCATCGGATAGCGGACGCGCGACAAATCTGGTGAGACCTTTTTTTTTTTATTATCCGAGATATATATATATGTATATATATGTTAAATGTTGTATTGCTAATGCAAAGTGTTAGAATACTTGTAGCTGGTCAAGAGGGCTGATCACCCTTGGTTAAAGATTGACAGGAATTACCATGCATCTTTGACGAAAAGTGGGAGAAATAGATTGTTATTTTCAAGTTTTTTTTTTTTTTTTTTTTTTTATTTTTTTGCATTTTTACCCATGTGGCAGGAAGGCCTAACAGGATTTTTACCCTAACAGGAAGGCATTGTGTCTTAGAATGTGCCTTGTGTCTTGTTGTAAAACTACAAGTAACAAATTTGTGTTTAAACGGATGTGTATCTTTTTTTTTTTTTTTCTGTTGGTTGTCTATCTGTATTGCATTGTGTAAGCAACTGGTTGAGCAACTTCAATGTGGGTAGGCTAATTAGCATATCAATGGAAGTCATTGAAAGTTTCGTTAACAAACATCAGCTGATAATGCCACAGTAAATGTGGTTAGTCTTTTCAATGGATAGGCAAAAGTTGTATTATTTAGAATGATATCAAGTAAAAGTGATAATGAATGAAGAATCTGGAATGCTATGGGAGCGATTATTTTTTTTTATTTTTATTTGTTTCCCGTGAGTTGTAAGAGCTAACGATAATTGGGTTTGGTACTCAGTGCAGTGTTGGAACGTTAGTACAAATAGAAGTGTGGATTGTGTGCTTGTGAGAATGGAACTTGTGTATACATATGTTAAGAAGTACGCCTCTGCCAGTTATCATTCATGTGCAGATGAACCTCTTAAAAGCCAGTGTAATGTACTAGTGTCTCAGTGTCAGCAACAGAATAGCAGATTACTGGGTAAACAGCTAAAAAAAGAAAGCGAAAAAGGAAAAATTGGCTAATGAGATTGCAGTGTTGCTCAGAATTAAAGTTATATCTGAGCACATGGGGGAGAAGTGGGAAGCAGAAAGGAGACTTCTCGGGGAAGATATATATGGAGTCAGGGAAAATCTTCTAAAAATTGCAACAGCCTCCAGTAGTGAGATTGACAAATTGCAGGCAAAAGCCGGCGAGTTGTCAGAAAAAAATGGTGACCTACGAGAACAGCTTCAGAGGTGCAGCATGGACTGCGTCATGAAGAATAAACTTGTAGAGTCATTGCGAATAAAGTTATCAGAGATGGAAGAATTGGTTATGTCTTTAGAAAGGAAAGTAGCAAATGCACACTCCCAACTTCTTATTAAAGAACAGTGTATAATATCGCTCAATGAGCACAAAGCAACATGCCAATTGGCCGATATCTGCACAGTCAGTGAGGAAAAGAGCCGTGAGGAAACACAGTCTACTATTGCGCCTATAGCGTCAAAGCAGAATGACAGTTTGATTACAATCCAAGAGAGACTCACGTTATGCCAGATTCTGGGTGAATTTAATGCCCTGGAGTCGCCAGTGACGCTGTCCAATAAGTTTGAGGCTCTAATCCGTAAATTCCAGTTGAGTAATGACGATGCATGCTCTCTTCTAAAAGCATGGCTACCAGGACCTTTGATAGGCCAGTTATCGGCACAGGTTAAGGATAATTTAGCAGATGCAGAGGGGCGGAGGAAAGAATTGCAGCGCCTTGTGGACAGTCGTGATAATGGTATGAGTGATTTGCAACGAATGAAATTTAGGAGAGGAGTTGACCCAATATTGTTCTGCAGTGAGTATCTTGCATTGTATACGAGAGTCTTCAACTGTCCTGACTTATTGGAGGATGATGCAAGTTTCATATACTCGATGGCCAATAAGTGTTATGTAAGCTATCCCACTAGAATGGCTCTGAGGAATGCTAGGTCCTACCAAAATTTTGTCAATATCCTGCGAGATTTTTGTCAAGAGTCCAGTGATAGCGAATATGGGTCAAAGGCAGGTGTATCCGTATTAAGCAGAAATACAGGAAGGCGGATGATGGGAATCGATGTTGGAGACGTAAATACAAGCGTGGTATCTGCGCTTGAAATAGATTCAGGAATTGAAATAGAAACTTCTGATGACTCATCAGACGATGGAAGTGTAAAGTCTGTTAATTCCAATCACAGTAATATTATCCAGCAATGTGAATTTCCAGCACAAGATGTTGAAAAAAGGGCCTATGCAGGGAAGCCAGAGCTAAAATGTTGTTTGTGTAAAAGGGGAGGTCACATCGCAAAGTATTGTTGGGCGAATAACGATATCAAAAAAAGATCATACCTGAAGACTACCCCAAGGCATTATGAATGTTATTCGGCCAGGTGGGGTAGCAATCCAAAGCATGGAGCCAATAGTAAGCAAACCCAATTCCCCGTTAAGACCCAATTACGGAGTCTACAAACTGAAAAGCAATATGTAGGACAGTTGCATAAAATCAAAATGGAAGTAGCCGAATGGTTATTCAAACATAGCACTGGGGGAAGCAATGCTAGCAGCACTTAGTCAGCTGCAAGTATGTTAAAAATACTCTGATCAAAGCTTCCTTCCTATGAATAAGGTTTTAAGTATTTTTGTAATTTTTTTTTATAAGGTTTAATGTTTTATTAATTTTTATGAATTTTTTTATTTTTCTTTTTTTTTTTTTTAATTTTAATTTTTTATTTTTTTTTTTTTTATGTTTTTTTATTTTTTTTTTTTTATGAATTATTTTTTTTCATATTTTTTTTTTTTTTTTTTATTAAATTTTTTTTTCATTTTTCAATTTTTTTTTTTATTTTATTAATTTTAGTTTTAGTTTTAATGTTTGTAATTTTTTTTTTTTTTTAGTTGTTTATACTACAACTCGGTGTTCCCCTAGCAGTACAATTAATGAGAAGAGACTTGGGGCACTTAAAGTCAATTGTCATGATAATCGTGTTTAATCATTGTCTTTGTGTTCCTTTTCCAGAAACCAGGGAGAGAACAGGTTTGGATACTAAACATTTGTGTTTTGTTTGCAGGTCCGTCAAAGTGAGACCAACACGGGGGGTTAGGTTATTGTAAATGCATAATCGATTATCACATGGTACCATGAGCTCATTAATTAGTAATTGTTTGCAAACAATGAAAATATTTAAACAATAATCTGACAAAACTAAAGAGTTACAAATGAGGTAGCAAATGTTGTGATGAAGTTACAAATGTTTTGTTTGTTTTGTTTGTTTTGTTTGTGTTGTTTTTCCCATTAACTTATTGTCTTTCAGATAAAAAAAAGAAACATGTACTCTTCTCAGGAGAAAATCCATGGATGTCTTTAATTAAAAGTTGAGTGTTTGTCATTGTTGTATGGTGGTTGTCTTGTCATGTTGTTCTTGGGTGATAATGGCCAGACTTTTAATGTTTATTCTTTTTTAAATTTTTGTTTTTTTTGGAAAAAAAAAAAAAACATATATTTTTTTTTTTGTTTTTGGGTATTGGCTTAGTCAGCTATTTTATTGTTGTTTTGTTCAGGTGTAAAAAGCTCCAAAAGGTTTAGGCTTTATACACCTGAAAGGGGAATTAGTGCATAGATCGTAAGATAAAGTTAGTGCATAGATCGTAAGATAAAGATAAATGCATTGGTTGTTTTTCTTTTGCGTTTTTAAATTGAGAATTTTTGAGAAACAACAGTGACGTTCGTTTTTTTAATTTTTGATCATACCATGCGGATTCATTTTAGAGTGGAGTCTGCCTAAAGAGGTCAGGGTTGTTTTGATAGTTTGATCAAGTTGCAGAAGCCAGGAATACTAAGTAAATAGGAAATAGGAGTAAATATAATAAGCAAGCAGATATTATGGATAAGAATTTGATTCTGCTCTTGTTTTTCAATTCCAGAATCCTGGTGGAGCGAGATTGGAAAGGTTCTGGAAAAATGGATGACAGATGATCATCTGGTTGGCAGTTTGTCTGTGCCATACCACGCCCCAAATTTATTCCACTAAATATCAGGAGAGACGGGACAAACAAAAAGATTCACTTTAACACTTTTCTTTTCCTATGGACGATCTGGTGCTGAATCTGAAAGACTGTGCCTATCAATAAGACTTGAAACATTTTTTTTTTTTGCTGGACTCTCTCCTGATGAATGCAAACGTGTTATTAATATACGTACAATGGGTTGGAGGTTGGGAAAGGAATATAACACATCCAATCCATCAGAACATGGAAATGTAAAATATATATGTTTTTTTTTTGTTGGAGGGAGGAGTTGAAATAAGGAAAGTTGTGTAATGTATGACATGTATTGACGTAACGGAGTTTATATGGTGCAGGTACCCAGGAGGCGAGCACTTATACATAATAAGGTGTCTGTTGGCCGGACTAGAGGGTGTCAGGTGACACATCAATGGGGTGAACATTTCCTTGTCTGGGGGAGATGCGCCTGGTTGAGGTCTCACCTGAGAAGTTGAAACCCTGCACAGGGAATGCCAGTGTATACACACAGGAGCATGCTCCGATAGATAAAGGGAGCAAACGCTGACTACCAGAGTACAATATGCCTTCACCACATGGTGCTGCGACATCTCACAGTGGTTTTATTACCCTATATTTGCTGAGTATACGCTGAATCAAGTGCTGTCATCGTACCAGTGACTTACTCCCAGAGATGTGCGGACACGGAATAAGGTGCATGCAGGATGCTTATCTCTGAGGAGTAACCACAAGAGGAGGCATGTATTCAGCACTGTATTGGGGGAATAGGAGCTGGGATGGGTGTTGGTAATGGAGTAGACATCGGTATCCTGAGGAACAAACTCTCAGCCATAGCTTGAGCGGGACTTTGTCACTCAGAGAGATTGGTGGCATCCTTAATAACATTCACAAAATACCCAGGGTAAATTAGCTCCAGATTTGGTGAACCATATTGAGAGGTTGGTGGAGGGTGTGAGGGTACAGGATAGAAATCGGTTATGGGCTCTAGCGTACACGCAGTGACGGGCGGAAGTGTCAACCAGCATCAAGCTGATTGGGCAATCTCTGTTTAAAGGGCAGTGGCCTGATGAGTTAACATCACCGCTCAGTAAGACTCTGCCACAACACGTCGCTTACACTAATCCAAAATGGTGGTCGAATGCCTGGATGGGCTGTACCAGTTTGGATGGTGAAAGGTGTTGGGCTGTATGATCCCATATACAGAAGTGCGGACTTGGTCTGTATATTTGGTGGCATCAATGGGCTTACTGATTGGGGATTCTATCTTGTCGCATTTGAGGCTAAATCACCCACATGTGATCAGAGGAGATGGAAGCAGGTTGATACTTCCCTCGGTCGGAAGCCTGACCATGATGTCCTTTGTATGCCGGGTCAATACATCATGGTGGTGAACATAAAAATGTTGGGAAGTTATTTCAGGGATCATTGCTGGGGAGGAAGCACCTGGGTGTCGTTTGGGACATAGACGAGTTTATTTCTTTGTCCTAAAGAATACCGATGTAACGCTAGTCATAAAACTGGAAGGTTCCTTGAACCTAACCATAGGTAGAGGTGCATGGTATACCCTGGGCATGGTCTCTGAAATCCAGGCACAGGGATGGAAGTGTGTTTTTTTTTTTTTTTTTTGTTTAATCATTTTTGCAGATTTATATGTGTGATATTAGACTCGGTATTTATATAGAAGGACCTCCCATTTGTCTATGCAAGTTGAGGGACGAATTGACGGTAGGGTCTCTGTGTTCAAATTAGAGACCTTGCTGCCAAGTCAGAGCCCTGCAATACCGCTGTGAGCAAGCCTGCCTAATCCCGACCCATATGTACAGTAAAGGGTTATAGGATTGGGAGCGGGGTGCATAAAGGGATGGGATACAGATATATGTATATAGTGTGATAAGAAGTTGATTTATATTATGGTAATAAGGCCCTCCTCAAGACTTATCTAGATAATAGATCAGTGTTTGAGAGCTGTTTGATATGTTGCTCTGAATGTATACTGGTGAATGGTGAATGAATGGACACCCCTTGCCTGTACTGCATCCGTCCTGAAGATACCGGAAAGGAGAAGATACCAAAGATACATACTGGTGACATGGAAGCTGTCGCTGAAGAAGGATGTGTTACTCAGTGGCAAAGCGGCACGTGTTGGGAAGCATAACATGGTAAGACCACAATGGACTGTTCCATAGGAGCTGTTTCTGCACACGTTGTAAAAATACAACACGTTAAGACATTTAAAGGACTGTTCTATGGATACTGGTTTGGAAACGCATGTCAGGGACACGTTGTAAAAATACAACACGTTAAGACGTTTAAAGGACTGTTCTATGGATACTGGTTTGGAAACGCATGTCAGGGACAAAACAGTTATGGACTGTTCAATAGGAACCGTGTCTGAAGAAGGGTTTTTATGCGATTTTCAGTCGCAAAGCGGCATATGTTGGATTCAATATGAACTCATGTAATATCACATTCCCAATATCTTTGAGGACAGAAGGCATTCCCTGGATTGGAATGTAGCCAGGCTGGAAGACACACCAAAAGCTTTGTAGCCCACCTGCTGTGACATGTGTAATTAGACGGTTACTATAAGGTCGCTATGGATACCTGAAAGGCAAAGGGGGGGTGACTTTGAGTGGGTGTGGGAGTTTGAATGAGTGAGCTTGGTAAAAGGAATTCGCAGAGAGCTCCTCTTCCTGTTTTGCTGGGAATGGGGTCTTGAGAGGATGTCTCTAGTCACCTCATGGTCTGGCGGCCATCTTTCGAGACTACAAGGAGGGCCCTGTGATAAGTATCTTTGATATTCTTATATTATATGATTTGATTGTAAGCTTTGTGATATTGTAATGTCTTTTAATACTTTATGTTAGCGTTCTTGATTATTGGGAAATAAATAATATTTGATTATTCCTAGCCGTGTGTTTGGCTTCATAGCTAACCTCGTATTATTGTGATATTAACAGTAGCATGCGCTCATAGGTTTAACAGACTAATAACATTATAGGGACTAGACAAATTAATACATAGATATAAGTATTGTAGCGCGTACTTCACCTGTTAAACATATGGGCTGTAAGCTGGATCTGAGAAATACAGATAGGTCAGCAGTGGTACATTTTAATTGGAATACATTTTGGTTTCTTATAGTATACTGATATCACAGAGTAAGATTACATTTTTATATTTCAGAAATGTCCCTTTCTGTGTTATTGTGCATTATGTTTTCCATATTTTTCACTTTATTTGCATCCCCCTCAAAAAGACCACACATGCATCTAAGATGTCTTACTAAAATATGGCTTATCCATATCCAAATATAATCCATCTATGCTCAGACTACAATTTAGAATGTACGCGATTCTGCATATATCTAGATTTGCAGTTCAGGAAAGTAGAGCGTTAGAGATGAGGATGGGAGATAGGGAAATTGTCCCAATACTGTGGCTTTATATGTCACCTCTGTGCCAGTATTCTTAAAGATAAACTAAATTTTTGTTAAAAAAAAATGATACATAAAAATTACCTTACTAGTTGAATTTGCAACCAAGAAAGCTTTTCTAGAAATAGCAAAGATAAATGAATTCAAACATGACTCGCTTGTATTAAGGTGTTCTTTAAAATGTTTGGTGTATGGAATTTTCCCAGAAATTGTATTTCTTGCTTTTGTAATTGGCTGGTTGCACTCTCTTTTATTAAATGTTCTTTTTAAAACACTGAATCTAATCATGTGATTGTAACAGGAAGACCCTCTCTCCCAACTCAGCCCCAGGAAATACAAATAATAAAAAGTAATTGCAGGAAGTGGGCAGTGAGTGGAATCTGTGTGAGTTTCAAGCAGTTCCTGCATGAAAATGTAAGGTCTGCTTATGTGGCAGCCCCCCACCCTCTGAATGAAAGACATAATAAAAAACAATATTGGAAGAAAACCCAGCTTTCAGAGTGCCCCTATAGGTAGGGGTGACATCACTCAGCCTTCAAATGGGATCCTGCACAGTACATGAGCATCTCCTTATGACATTTGGAATATCCATGCTTTCTGAGAATTCATAAGTGAGGCCCACTAAAGTCCTTGGTACCTAAAGAAAGTGGGCAAAAGCTGTGGCTTAGAATAAGTATTTTTACACTTTTGTTCCATTGTTTTGTTTTATTTATTTATTGTTTTTACTGTTTTGTTTTACTCTGCAAGGTTTGATGCATAACTTTATCTTTATATGGGGTGCTTATAATATAAAATTCTTGCAATATTTTTAACTGTCAAGAGTTGTTTTTTTAAAAGGAGTCACACTGTATATTATTGATCTTTGATTGATTTCCGGGTAAGATCTATAAGTATTTCTGGCCCCTCCTCCTTCCCCCCACTGCCTTCTGGGACACACACAGGAACCAGAAAATGGCGTGACCATTCAGAAAGCATGGCGACTTGTGCATGAGCAGTAGTAAACCATCTGTGAAGCCTGAAGGCTGGTTTCCCTCACTTACAATACCGGTGCCTCGATTGACTAATAGGGGTGCCAACATCGAGGGATCCCTGGACAGGTAAGTGTTCTTATATTAAAAGTCAGCAGCTACAGTATTTGTACAGTAGCTGCTGACTTTATTTTTTATTTTTTATTTTTTTTTCAGACTGCCATGAGGCGATTCAGTTCGCATAGGTTGCGCTATACAAGTCATCCATTCATTTAATTCAGACTGAAGCTCCTCTTTAAAGTGTAAATCATAACAATGACAGAATTTCAATTTTTTTGCTCACTTTTGGTCTGATAAACATACCATTGAAGGTTTTTATTGTATCTGTTTGATAAGTTCTGATGGCAACACCCTTGACCTTGTATTTTCCAACCTATGACAACACACTCTACCTTGTATTCTCCTACCTATGCACCTAGTAAAACCTCTCTAACATTCCTTTTCCTCTTTCTGATCACCACCTTATTAGTTTTGCTGTCTCCCTGCCTTCCACCACCTTTTCCTCCAACCGCCTAACAATTACCTGTAGAACCTTCAACCCTTCTCTTCTCTGTTCTGCTACTGACAACTTCTATGACAAAATCTCACCCCTTTGCTGCCCCAATCTAGCCACTTTTGTCAAAAATAGATCCTTGTCCTCCGCCCTGGATGAGCTCACCCCCCTCACTACACACAGAATCAGGCCCCGACCCTACAACCTTGGCAAACAGGTGACATCAGAAATCTCAAAAACATAGCCACGCTCTTGAGCGTCTGTTGCTTAAGACTGAAAGCCTCATACACACGATCGGACATTCCAACAACAAAACCGTGGACTTTTGTTCAAAGGGTGTTGGCTCCAATTTGTCTTGCATACACACAGTCACACAAATGTTGGCCAACAATTACTAAAGTATAGACGTACAAGACGTATGACGAGCCGATAAAAAGAAAGATCAATAGTCGCGTGCCACCCTTTGGGTTCCTTCTGCTAATCTCGTGTTTATCTTGTGTTAGTAGAAGTTTGGTGAGTGATGATTCGCGCTTTTCAGCCTCATGTTTTTCAGTTCCTTTCTGCTTTTCAGGTTGTGCTTGTCGGGTCATATGTGTTATTCAGTGCGTGCTTGTCAGGTCGTTTCTGTCTTTCAGCGCGTTCTATTTATAGTTCCCTTTTGATTTTCAGTGCGTGCTTGTCCAGTTGTTTCTGTCTTTCAGTGCGTTCTATTTATAGTTCGCTTCTGATTTTCAGTGCATGCTTGTCCGGTCGTTTCTGATTTTCAGGTTGTGCTTGTTAGGTCCTTTCTGATTTTCAGTGCGTTCTGTCAGTTCGTTCTGAGCAGCCGTTCTTTAATTAGCCATGTTGCATTCTCATCAGAGAGATTGTGCTGTTATTGGGCTTGGTGTTATTGCTTTGACCCAAGTCCAGTCCATGAACAGGGGGAGGATCAGTTCTTGGACCAAGAATTGGTTGCTTAATCGTGACCAATTCTGTTATATGCCTTTTACTGCGGGAGCTCTAGGAGAATAATCGTCTATTGGCTTTGCTGACCCTTATATTACGAAGCAGGACACCTGCATGAAGCTAACCATCTCTCCCGAGCAAAGGTTCGTCGCCACCTTGTGGTACTTGGTGACAGGGAGAAGTCTCCAGGACCTAAAGTTCACAACTGGGATCTCCCCCCAGGCTCTGGGAATCATTATTCCAGAGACCTGTTCTGCCATAATTCGAGTCCTGCAGAAGGACTATATTAGGGTAGGTTTTATCCTTTAACATCACATTCTATGTATTTAATGTTTGCTAATGTATTGTATTCACTTCATCATTACATAATTGCCATGATTGTAATATGCTGTGAATGTCCTCATGCAGTTTTTAATGCTCCTTTTTTGTCCTTCATGCATATTTGCCTTCACTAACCTCCCCAGTATGCTATCTTGGGCCCATACACACCTAGCCTAGTCACTTAACAATGTATTTTGTCAGCTCCATTGTAGTGCTTACCCTAAACACCCCCTAAAATGTTTCCAAATGTTATTGTTGTCCTTAAATTCAGGCAGAGTGCAAGAGGCTTTTTTTTTTGGGGGGGGGGGAAACTCATTTTTAACCCCCCCCCAACCACTAAGTCAACCAATACCAATACTCTATCTGCTGACTTTGCCATACCTATACACACTATACTTACCTCTTTTGTGTTCATATTTATGGATGAATTCACCAAAGCATGTAGTGCAAGTGCCTGCCTAAATACTTTCAAATTGTACCGTTTAAAGTTTTATTCTCCTATTATCTTGATAGGTAATAGCAGAATGTAAAAATGTGCTTCCAGTGTGTATTCATATTTTTGGATTATGACACTTCTTACCTGTCCAGTGGGCTGCCAATAGTGTAAGTAAGGAGGAGCTGGCTAAAGTAACACATTATTTATGCATTCAGCTCTCAATGAAGTGGAGAGGGTTACCTGTCCAAAACATCTACCCACCCCCCACCATAACATTTTTCCAATGGGCCACCAGAGGGGGTGAGGAATCGGATAAGTTGACCTTATACTTTTGTCTTTAAATACTCATTTCAATAAATGTTATACTTATGTTGGCCAAGAATGTTTGTGTCTAATCTGTTTGCAATGTTATGTGCAAAAGTAGTATTTTTTTTTTTCTTGTTTGACTCCACAATTTCCTTCCAACCCACAGAAATGGCAGACTGTGGCTTCCCAGTTTCTTCACTAATGGGACTTTCCCAATTGTGGTGGTGCTATCAACAGGAAGCACGTCAGGATCGTCCCACCACCCAACTTGGGGTCGTACTACTTTAACTATAAGGGGTTCAGTAGTATAGTGATGTTGGCAGTGGTGATGGCCAATTATGAATACATCTACCTGGACATAGGGAAGAACGGCCATAACTATGATGGAGGAGTGATTACCCAGACAGAGTTTTATCGACATCTCCAAAATGACACCTTAGGGTTGCCACCTTTTGTGTTTGTGGAGATTGCAGCCTTTGCTCTGGGTGAACATCTGATGAGGCCGTTCCCCATGAGGAACATGACCCCAGAGCAGAGGGTTTTTAATTACCGGCTGGCCCATGCTAGAAGAGTGATTGAGATTGCCTTTGGCATAATGGCCAGCCTTTGCAAGAATGCAGACTGCTATCTGGCCTCAGTTACGACTGAAGCCGACTTTTCAGAAGAACCTACATCAATGACGGCGCTCGAAAGTGGCCATCCTGGCTTGCCCCCCCAAAGAGCCCGCAAAGTCAGGCAAAACTATATCGATTACTTTGTGGGTAGGGGGCAATTGATTTACAAGCAAATCTTGCAGATGTTGAATAAAAGTTTTTGGAAAAACTAAACTCATATTTCATTTGAATTACTGTTTGTGTTTCTTATCTGTCTCCTAGGTTCTCAAATGGCCTTTTCATTTTGGCCATTTTCTTCAATAGTGCAAATGTAACTTATTTGATACATGAGGTGACAATCTCTTCTTCAGCTAACTATTATGTTGTTCTGTGGGTCTGCTACACACATACAATGTTATTGTTGTTAATGTGCATCAATCAACTGGAAGACCTAGGGCTTCAACAACTAGTAAAGGCTCCCACACATGGGTCGGGTCACATCCTGGACCTCATCTTCAAGCAAAATATGGACATCAACATACTAGACAACATAGCGCTACCATGGACAGACCACCACTCTATCAAATTTGAAATCGCCACTAACATCACCCTCCAAAAACCAAATCCGGCGGCAATAACACATTGGATTAGATCACAGAAGAAACTACACTCGGAAATCTTCAAAACCACACTAACAAACAAAATGGCAACACTAAATCAAAACCACTGAACAGAATGAACACTCATCTTTGTAAACAAGGCCCTACTACAAACAGCAGACGCAGTCGCCCCGAAACATCGAGCACCCATCCGCAAGAAAAATTCTGGATGGTTTAATGGCGCTCTTACTCTACTGAAACGGGAACACAGAAGAGCAGAAAGAGCCTGGAGAAGAAACACCACAAAGGAAAATCACACAAACTACAGAATACTCACCAAGAAATATCATAAAGCAATTTTCACAGCAAAAAAAGAACATGTCTCAAACACCCTCTCAAAAGCCTTAAACCGGCCACGGGAACTTTTCAAACTAGTCACCCAGACTATGAACCCCACCTGCCTTGAGCCCCTAGGAAACGAAACTCAATAATACTGCAACGAGTTATCGGATTTTTTCATCAACAAAATAGACAACATTCAGAAAATAATTCAACAACAAAAAAAACAACAACCAATTCTACTCAACCAAACCCAGGTAAGGAATTTTACATCCACAGTGCACAAGCACCACATTTTTCGCTTACCCCGATCACCACGGATGAAACCAAAAATTTCATCAAGAGCCTCCGAGACAGTACATCGCCAAACGACATCATCCCCACAAAGCTCTTGAAAGAATGCTCCGACATTCTGGCCCCCGCTATTACACACCTAGTAAATCAGTCGTTCAAAGAAGGATTGGTTCCCAATTCCCTCAAGCAAGGAATCGTCAAACCACTGCTAAAGAAACCCAAACTCAACCCCAAAGATCCGAACAATCGCAGACCGGTAACAAGCCTGAACACCATTTCCAAGATTATGGAGAAAGCAGTAGTACAACAGCTTCAACTTCACCTGGACACACACAAGCTCTTGGACCAGCTACAATCAGGTTTCCAACCAGGCCATGGCACAGAAACGGCACTTCTGAAAATATGGGATGACGCCCTAGAAGCAGCGGATGATGGAGAATCGTGTCTTCTGGTACTGCTGGATCTTAGTGCGGCGTTCGACACAGTGGACCACAATACTCTTCTCACCCGCCTCAAGGAAGTGGCAGGAGTTACAGATGGAGATCTGCCATGGTTCGCTTCCTTCTAAAGAAACCGGTCACAGACAGTGAAACTAGGAGCCTTCACTTCGGAAACCCGGGCAATTACTTATGGAGTCCCTCAAGGATCACCATTGTCACCAGTACTCTTCAACATTTACATCCGGCCACTCTTCAAAATTATTAGCAAATCGGATCTATGCTACCACTCATACGTGGACGACACTCAACTGTACTTCCGGATCACCGGAGAAAAAGACCAGTACCAGGAACTAGGAAAATGTCTCACATTGATAGATGACTGGATGACCACTAGCTCCCTCAAACTAAATGGATTGAAAACAGAACTACTGCTCCTCGACGCAAACCAAAGGAAAAAGACGAAGACCCCATGGACACCACCAACCATCCTGGGACAGACCATCCTCCCAAGCACCAAAGCGAAAAACCTCGGAGTAATCTTTGATTCAGAGATGACCATGGAGGCACAAATAGGATCGGTAATCAGCGGATCCCATCATCTCCTCCGCATGCTGCGCAGACTTATCCAATTCATCCCGGAAAAGGAAAAAGCGGGAGTAGTAGGAACTATCATCAATTCGCATGTCGACTACGCAAACACCCACTACATAGGATTACCGGATTACCAGATTGCACGCCTTCAAATTGTCCAAAACACAGCAGCGAGATTAGTCACCAGAAAGAAACCTTGGGAATCCATCTCCCCATCCCTAAGGACCCTCCATTGGCTCAAGGTAAAAGACAAGATCACATTCAAGACCCTCTGCCTCACCCACAAATGTACACAAGGAAATGCTCCTCAATACCTTTGTGAGAAAATAGAAAAATACATACCAAATTGCAGCCTTCGATCGACAAACCAAAACCGCCTTCTCATCCCCAAAGCTCGCTACAAATCGAAGGGAGAACGAAGATTCGCAGTACAGGAACCTCGGCTATGGAATGCTCTACCAAACAACATCCGCTTGGAAGAAAACCATCAGGCTTTCAGGAAAAAACTCAAGACCCATCTCTATTGCATGACAAAAAGAGCAGACAAGCGCCTTGAGGCGATTCAGTTCGCATTTGTAGCGCTATACAAATCATTCATTCATTCAATGTATGTAATGCATTAATGAAAATAATCATCCTTTTCAACTCCATGAATTAATTGCTTTGAGTCCCTAAAATGGCCTGATTTTGGCACATTTTACAGCACAGTGGGGGGTAATTTACTAAAGGCAAATCCACTTTGCACTACAAGTGCACTGCAATGGATTTGCCTTAAGTAAATAACCCCCATTGTCACTGTAACTACACCAACTTAGAAAATAAACTGGTATTGAGCATTGAAATAAGAAGCCACACATTGTTGAGTATAAAACATTTTACTCCAAGCACATTCACATATGCGTTATAAACGGTTTTGGAACAAACCAACATCTTGGTGTATAACTAGTATGTTTGACATAAATTTGCCTTTTTTGGGGCTAAACAGGCATGTTTAAAAACATAGCATACACATCCCCAACTCAGGAACTTACAAAGTTCAACTTTGATAAAGTGAAGACCATATGAGACATTAGTATGTCAAAACTGTGTTGATTTTGCCTTCATCAGATGGGGTGATCTCACCCCTCTAAAAGCCAAATTTTGAAGATGCACATAAATTGGGACTCAAAATTTGGATTTCCTCATGATCCCATGCCTAATATGTGTGTATTTTCCCTACATCTATTTTGCTAAAGCCACAAAACACACAGTGTGTCAATATGTGCTATCTCCCATCATGGGATATCAATGTACACGTTTTGTGGGTGCAACCACTTCCTCCAAACTAAAGTAGGTGAGAGGAAGGGGTTGCACCCCCAAGACACGTCCATTGATCCCCCATGATGGGAGCAAGCACATGTTGACACACTGGGGCTTATTTCAGAAAGGACAATCCACTTTGCCTTACAAGTGCACTTGCATTGCACTTGTAGTGCAAAGTGGTTTTGCCCTTTTGAAATAAGCCCCAGTGTGTCAACATGTGCTAGCTCCCATAATTAATTACTCTAAGCAGTAATTTTAGCAGTAATTTTAGCAGTAGACCTCCTCTGTAAGTCTAAAGTGGTAACCTGTGAATGAAAATAAGTGCGGCGCTCAAATACTCAATAGTGATTATTAAACACAATTAAGAGATAATATCAAAAAAACATATTACCCAAATCAATATGAATAACCAGTGATGGAAATGTGTTCTATAAATGACATCCAATATAATACAAATATTGCATGAAACTGATTGTGTAAGGAGGGCGTGACCTCAAAAACTATCACAAACTAAACAATATTGTGTCTCATATCTTTAGACAATAAATAAATAATTATAGTGAAAATGAATTAATAAATAATACACCATATAGTGACAAAAGTGAATATATTAAAACATTAGGTGATTTGTGCGGCTTGTCTGATGTATTCCGTCACCGATTATGGGAAGGCTTACCGACTAAAGTGGACTCAGATGGGCTTACGCCGTATGAGTCAAAATTGCTGTGTGGTGTTTGCAATACACCGACGTGGGCAGCAGTTCCAGTTGGTGATGTATGGTGACCACCGACAAGTCTATGCGCTGAATAATTGATGGTAACTCAAGATAGGAGTAGTAGGCAGGTATGGTATGTGGCTCATCCCCAAAGGTGTTACCGATAAAGAGAAATGAGACCATATAGCGTGATACCGTCAGGCAAAATATAATTTAATAAACAAAGAAATGGGTACTCACATGTACAAAGATTTAGTAGACATGTATAAAAAAGGAATTGGCAGCAGTGGCATCAGCAATTCGTATCCCTAAAAGTGGTAACCTGTAAAGGCTTTTAAAGGCTAAATAAAATAAATAAATAAAATGTATGTAGTTTGTCGCCATTACATGGTCAATTTTAAAGCATGTCGTGTTTGGTATCTATGTACTCGGCATAATATTATCTTTTATATTTTATCAAACATTTGGCCAATATAGTGTGTTTTAGTGCTTTCAAATTCAAAAAAGTGTTTTTTTTCCCCAAACAATTGCATTTGAAAAATCGCTGCGCAAATACTGTGGGAAAAAAAATTGCAACACCCACCATTTTAATTTGTAGGGCCTTTGCGTTAAAAAAAATATATAATTTTTGGGGGTTCAAAGTAATTTTCTAGCAAAAAAAAAGTGTCAGAAAGGGCTTTGTCTTTAAGTGGTTAGAAGAGTGGGTTATGTGTGGCATAAGCTTCTAATGTTGTGGATAAAATACCAGGACAGTTACCCCCCCCCCCCCCCCCAAATGACCCCATTTCGGAAAGTAGACACCCCAAGCTAGAGAAGCTTGTTGAGTCCATGGAATATTTCATATTTTGCCACAAGTTTCCAGAAAATGACAATACATTTTAATTTTTTTCACAAATTTTTCACTAAATAATATATTTCTCAAACAGGCCATAGGCATATGTGAAATTACATGTGTTGGACCTTTTGGGAGCCTAGCTGTATACAGGACCCCAAAAACCAAGCACCGCCTTTAGGCTTTCAAAGGGCGTAAAATGGTGATTTCACTCCTTACTACCTATGACAGTTTCGGAGACCCTGAAATGTCAACATAGCACAAACCCCTCCCCAAATGACCTCATTTTGGAAAAAAGACACCCCAAGGTATTTGCTAAGAGACATGGTGAGTATTTTGCAGCTCTCATTTGTTTTTGAAAATGAAGAAAGGAAAGGAAATTTTATTTTTTTTAATTTTCAAAACTTTGTGACAAAAATCGAGATCTGCAAAACACTCAACATGCCTCTCAGCAAATAGCTTGGGGTGTCTACTTTCCAAAATGGGGTCATTTGGGGGGGGGGGTTGTGCTATCTGAGCATTTAATGGCCTCCAAAACTGCGATAGGTAGTGAGGAGTGAAATAAAGAATTTATGCCCTTAGAAAGCCTGAAGGTGGTGATTGGATTTTGAGGTCCTGTACGTGGCTAAACTGCCAAAAAGTCCCACACATGTAGTATCCCTGTATTTAGGAGAAGCAGCTGAATGTATTTTGGGGTGTAATTTTACATACGTCCATGGCATGTTTGAGCAATATATAATTTCAGTGACAACTTTATAATTTCTTTGTCATTTTCAATCACTTATGACAACAAAAAAAAAAATATTCAATGTGCTCAATGTGCTCAATGTGCTCAACAAGCCTCTCAGCAAATTCATTGGGGTGTCTACTTTCCAAAATAGGGTCATTTGGGGGGGGGGGGGGGGGGGGGGGTTGTACTGCCCTGCCGTTTTAGTACCTCAAGAAATGAGATAGTCAGTCATAAACTAAAAGCTGCGTAAATTCCATAAAATGTACCCTAGTTTGTAGACGCTATAACTTTTGCGAAACCAATAAATATACGCTTATTGATTTTTTTTTTTACCCAAGACATTTGGCTGAATGCTTTTTGGTCTAAATGTATGACTAAAATTGAGTTTATTGTATTTATTTTATAACAAAAAGTAGAAAATATAATTTTTTTCCCAAATTTTCTGTCTTTTTTAGTTTATATTGCAAAAAATAAAAAACACAGAGGTGATCAAATACCACCAAAAGAAAGCTCTATTTGTGGGAAAAAAATTACGCAAATTTCATTCGGGTACAGCATTGCAGGACTGCGCAATTGACAGTTAAAATGACGCAGTTCCAAATTGTAAAAAGTGCTCTGGTCAGGAAGGGGGGTAAAATCTTCCAGGGCCGAAGTGGTTAAATAAGAGGTCTGCATTTTTCAGGGGCATTTGCACTGTATTTAAAAGAGCAGGCGCCCACTATTAGATAATTACCTCAATGTGCATAAATACTGTACATAATATATACAAAATTATATATATATATATATAATATATATATATATATATATGTATATTATATAATATAATATAAATAAATACACACACATACACACACAGTTTTATATTTTTTGCCATGACATACACATTAGGCTGAAGCAAATTATATTTTTGCAAATGGAATAAACATTTGTGATAAGAAAACTTACCAAATTACCATCTTGTAAAAACCCACACTCAAAAATGGCGACTAATTAAACATTTGTTATCGATGTCAGTAATTTTAGGTGCATTTAGAGTTGTTTAGTAATAACATATTTAACATCCATATTATCTGATATTATAATTACATTTGTAATATTTTGTAAAAACAAACAATTATAAAAGCACCCAACTTAGCTGACAAGCAGCAATCGTTTATGGTTAGTAAATCTACTGTTTACTAACACTTCAAAAATTGCTTTGTTACTCTATACTAAACAGTAACAATTATAATGTAAAAGTCTGTTCTGTAAGTTATTTAGATGCAAAAAAGACTACTAAACAGCAAATGTAAATGATTTCTCTATGCATTGATAAAAATCAGGTAAGTAAATCATGACCCCAACGATACAGTTTTTTTTTTTTTTTTTTTTGTGTGTGTTTTGTATTTTGTTGTTTTTTTTTTCCTTTTAAGTAGTGATTAGGTAGTTCCACTTGGGAACTTCCACTTCTTCACAGAGATAACAGACTCAATATCAACTTAAAAAAGGGACTTGAATCCCAACCAATTTCATGTAATGAATTGAAATTCTATAGCTTTCAGAGGGGGAAAAAAAAAAAAGAAAAGATAAAAAAGTGATGCAGCTCCATTCTCTAACGTGCTGTCAGGAAATATAATTTGTGCTCTTGGTGATTCACCTAGCTCATATGCAGCATGCAAATTTATTTCCCTAATAATCAGACCTGGAGATTGCCCAAGAGGATTAATAGCATCATTCCTTATGCACTGGCTGCTTCTTGGTCTGCCAGAATATTATGCACCTCTGACATGGAAAAATTGTGTTAGTTCTATAGAGAAAATGCAAGGATATTTGTCCTGCTAGACAATATAATAGGCTGGTGCATCATCAGATTGCAATGTCATTTCAAAAACCTTGAATACAAATAATGTAAAGTGGGGGAAATGCTGGCACATCCTACCTTATTTTTTTTCTTAACATTTTTTTATTTCGTATGTGTAGTATCTGTGCTATGCAGGATTTTACAATACATCAGGAAGGTAAACAATTTGTGTAATATTACTATAGTCCTGTTCTTTTTATGCCGTTTTATTGTCTCTTAACCAGACAATAACTGAATCCGTTTTGATGGTATTGAAAAAGCTGATGAATAAATGGCTTGCAAAATTAATGTTTAAGTAGGTTTTTATCTGTTTTCAGGAAGCTGACCGAGTATAGAACACTGCAAAATTCATACTAAAGCTTTTTTAAACAATGAAGCTTGCAGATTCTATTTTATTATTTTTATTTTTGTCACCTATAAAGGAAGAAGCAATGTCACACAGCAGTTTGAAGCAGTATGAACATACATTTTACTGTTTACCTGTTTAACCACTTCAGCTAGGGAATGCTTTACCCCCCTTTACAACCAGGCCATTTTTTGCTATGCAGGACTGCGCTACTTTAACTGATAATTGTGCGGTAATGCAACGCTGTACCCAAACAAAATTTATATCATTTTTTTTCACACAAATAGAGCTTTCTTTCTGGGTTTTTTTTTATTATTATTTTATAAATGAAAAAAAGGCCGACAATTTTGAAAAAAAAAAAAACAATCTTTTTTACTTTCTACTATAAAACATATCCCATAAAAAAATAAATACAATTTAATCTCTTAATAAATTGGGGCTAAAATGCATTCTGCTACATGTCTTATTGTGTCAATTCACAATAAATGTATATTGATTACTTTGCGTGAAAGTTATAGCATTTACAAACTATGGCATATATATAGGATTTTTTTTTATATACAATAATGGCAGTGGTCAGCGACTTATAGAGGGACAACGGCCAATCTGACACTAACTTTGTGATAACTAACTAATTGCCATTGACATCACCAGTGACATTATTACAGTGATCAGTACTAATGATATGCACCGTCACTGTACAAATGACACTGGGCAGGAAGGGGTTAGAATCTAAGGCGATCAAGGGGTTAAATATGTGCCTAACAAGTGTTTGTGTGTAAAATTTGTGCTGCTTTTATTGGGAATCTAGTTGTTTTTTTCATTCCCTGCTTAGGAGGGAATGAAAAACCAACTAGATCCCCTGTCACTGAACACAGCTCTTTGTTGTTTACATTCACAGAGATGTGTTCCATGCAGCTCAGAGCCGATCGCCGGGTGCCTGTGGTCAATCACTGGCTGGGACCTGGTGATCGGCGTGTGCTGTGATTGTTGAGTAATTAATCAGGAGTGCAAAATCATAATGTAAATCATTCATGAGAGGAACGCATGGACTGCCATTTTGATTTAATTTTGGGAATTTTAGTTAGAAACTGCAACGTATAACACTAAAGGCATCTGTTGTCTGTATTGTTGAACGGCTCATAAGGGAAATGAAGCACAAGATGCCATGTGCTTTATCTTGTACTTGGGACCTAGGCTGCTCAAATGCACATCAAAAATAGGTAAGTATGAATAAAAATATTAAAAGTCACAAGGATATACAGTATCTCACAAAGTGAAGACACCCCTCACATTTCTGTAAATATTTTATTATATCTTTTCATGTGACAACACTGAAGAAATTACACTTTTCTACAATGTAAAGTAGTGAGTGTACAGCTTGTATAACAGCAGGGGCGGACTGACAACTCATGGGGCCCCCGGGCAATAGAAGATCATGGGGCCCCCTTGGTCCCCACACTCAAGGGGACCAAGCGCACACACAGGGGGGGGACACGCACACACAGGGGGACACTGGAGGGAGAGCACACACACAGGGGAGGACACGCACACACTGGAGGGAGAGCGCACACACAGGGGGACACTGGAGGGAGAGCACACACACAGGGGGACACTGGAGGGAGAGCACACACACAGGGGGACACTGGAGGGAGAGCACACACACAGGGGGACACTGGAGGGAGAGCACACACACAGGGGGACACTGGAGGGAGAGCACACACACAGGGGGGGACACGCACACAGGGGGACACTGGAGGGAGAGCACACACACAGGGGGACACTGGAGGGAGAGCACACACACAGGGGGACACTGGAGGGAGAGCACACACACAGGGGGGGACACGCACACAGGGGGACACTGGAGGGAGAGCACACACACAGGGGGACACTGGAGGGAGAGCGCACACACAGGGGGACACTGGAGGAAGAGCACACACACAGGGGGGGACACGCACACAGGGGGACACTGGAGGGAGAGCACACACACAGGGGGACACTGGAGGGAGAGCGCACACACAGGGGGGCACACACAGGGGGACACTGGAGGGAGAGCGCACACACAGGGGGACACTGGAGGGAGAGCGCACACACAGGGGGACACTGGAGGGAGAGCACACACACAGGGGGGGGACACGCACACAGGGGGACACTGGAGGGAGAGCACACACACAGGGGGACACTGGAGGGAGAGCGCACACACAGGGGGACACTGGAGGGAGAGCGCACACACAGGGGGGCACACACAGGGGGACACTGGAGGGAGAGCGCACACACGGGGGGGAAGACACACACACAGGGGGACACTGGAGGGAGAGTGCACACACAGGGGGACACTGGAGGGAGAGCACACACACAGGGGGGAACACGCACACAGGGGGACACTGGGAGAGCGCACACACAGGGGGACACTGGAGGGAGAGCTCACACGCAGGGGGGGCATGCACACACAGGGGGACACTGGAGGGAGAGCGCACACGCAGGGGGGGGGGGGGCACGCGCACACAGGGGGACACTGGAGGGAGAGCGCACACACAGGGGGACACTGGAGGGAGAGCACACACACAGGGGGACACTGGAGGGAGAGCACACACACAGGGGGACACTGGAGGGAGAGCACACACACAGGGGGACACTGGAGGGAGAGCACACACACAGGGGGACACTGGAGGGAGAGCACACACACAGGGGGGGACACGCACACAGGGGGACACTGGAGGGAGAGCACACACACAGGGGGACACTGGAGGGAGAGCACACACACAGGGGGACACTGGAGGGAGAGCACACACACAGGGGGGGACACGCACACAGGGGGACACTGGAGGGAGAGCACACACACAGGGGGACACTGGAGGGAGAGCGCACACACAGGGGGACACTGGAGGAAGAGCACACACACAGGGGGGGGACACGCACACAGGGGGACACTGGAGGGAGAGCACACACACAGGGGGACACTGGAGGGGGAGCGCACACACACAGGGGGGCACACACAGGGGGACACTGGAGGGAGAGCGCACACACAGGGGGACACTGGAGGGAGAGCGCACACACAGGGGGACACTGGAGGGAGAGCACACACACAGGGGGGGACACGCACACAGGGGGACACTGGAGGGAGAGCACACACACAGGGGAACACTGGAGGGAGAGCGCACACACAGGGGGGCACACACAGGGGGACACTGGAGGGAGAGCGCACACACGGGGACGACGACACACACACAGGGGGACACTGGAGGGAGAGTGCACACACAGGGGGACACTGGAGGGAGAGCACACACACAGGGGGGAACACGCACACAGGGGGACACTGGGAGAGCGCACACACAGGGGGACACTGGAGGGAGAGCTCACACGCAGGGGGGCATGCACACACAGGGGGACACTGGAGGGAGAGCGCACACGCAGGGGGGGGCACGCACACACAGGGGGACACTGGAGGGAGAGCGCACACACAGGGGGACACTGGAGGGAGAGCGCACACACAGGGGGGCACACTGGAGGGAGAGCGCACACACAGGGGGGCACACTGGAGGGAGAGCGCACACACAGGGGGGCACACGCACACACCGGGGGACACTGGAGGGAGAGCGCACACACAGGGGGGCACACGCACACACAGGGGGACACTGGAGGGAGAGCGCACACACAGGGGGGCACACGCACACACAGGGGGACACTGGAGGGAGAGCGCACACACAGGGGGGCACACGCACACACAGGGGGACACTGGAGGGAGAGCGCACACACAGGGGGGCACTGGAGGGAGAGCGCACACACAGTGGGGCACACACACACACAGGGGGGCACTGGAGGGAGAGCGCACACACAAAGGGGCACACGCACACACAGGGGGACACTGGAGGGAGAGCGCACACACAGGGGGGCACACGCACACACAGGGGGGCACTGGAGGGAGAGCGCACACACAGGGGGGCACACGCACACACAGGGGGACACTGGAGGGAGAGCGCACACACAGGGAGGGAGAGCGCACACACAGGGGGGGACATGCACACAGGGGGACACGCACACAAAGGGACACTGTGGGCTGGGGGGTGACACTGTGGGCTGGGGGTGACACTGTGGGCTGGGGGGTGACACTGTGGGCTGGGGGGGACACTGTGGGCTGGGGGGTGACACTGTGGGCTGGGGGTGACACTGTGGGCTGGGGGGACACTGTGGGCTGGGGGTGACCCGGGGCCCGTGACTCTGTACCACCCCCCCCATCACTTGTGGCTGTCCTGGTAATTTACTCACCGATGCCGATGCTCCCTGCCGGCCCCTCCACTCTTCTCTTCCATTAGGGGCCCGGACTCGGCAGGTTGAAGCGGCTGTATTACATGCCGCAAATACTACTAACGGCGCGCGGCTCCCCGCCGGCCCCTCCTTCCCTCCCGTCCGACGTCACGATGCATACAGTAGAAGCACCTGGAACCAGGAGGGAAGAAGGGGACGGCGGGGAGCCGCGCGCCGTTAGCAGTATTGTTAGCGGCATCGCGGCATGTAATACAGCCGTTTCAAGTGGCCCATCATGTGGCCGAGTCCGGGCCCCTAATGGCCCCGGGCCCTCGGGCGGCGCCTGAGTCACCGACCTGTCAGTCCGCCCCTGTATAACAGTGTAAATTTGCTGTCCCCTCAAAATAACTGAACAAACAGCCATTAATGTCAAAACCAGTGGCAACTAAAGTGAGTACAGCCGTAAGTGAAAATGTCCAAATTGGGCCCAAAGTGTCAATATTTTGTGTGGCCACCATTATTTTCCAGCAATGCCTTAACCCTCTTGGACATGGAGTTCACCAGAGCTTCACAGGTTGCCACTGCAGTCCTCTTCCACTCCTCAATGACGACATCACAGAGCTGATGGATGTTAAAGACCTTGCGCTCCTCCACCTTCCATTTGAGAATGCCCCACAGATGCTTAGTAGGGTTTAGGTCTGGAGACATGCTTGGCCAGTCCATTACCTTGACTTCTTTAGCAAGGCAGTGGTCACCTTGGAGGTGTGTTTGGGGTCGTTATCATGTTAGAATTCTGCCCTGCGGCCTAGTCTCCAAAGGGAGGGGATCATGCTCTGCTTCAGTATGTCACAGTACATGTTGGCATTCATAGTTCCCTCAATGTAGTTCCCTCACTGTAGCTCCCCAGTGCCAGCAGCATTCATGCAGCCCCAGACCATGACACTCCCACCACCATGCTTGACTGTAGGCAAGACACACTTGTCTTTGTACTCCTCACCTGGTTGCCACCACACACGCTTGAAACCATCTGGACCAAATACGTTTATCTTGGTCTCATCAGACCACAGGACATGGTTGCAGTAATCCGTGTACTTAGTCTGCTTGTCTTCAGCAAACTGTTTGCAGGCTTTCTTGTGCATCATCTTTAGAAGAGGCTTCCTTTTGGGACCATAGCCATGCATACCAATTTGATGCAGTTTGCGGTGTATGGTCTGAGCACTGACAGGCTGACCCCCCCACCCCTTCAACCTCTGCAGAAATGCTGGCAGCACTCATACGTCTATTTCCCAAAGACAACCTCTGGATATAATGCTGAGCACCTGCACTCAACTTCTTTGGTCGACCATGGCGAGGCCTGTTCTGAGTGGAACCTGTCCTGTTAAACCACTGTATGGGCTGCAGCTCAGTTTCAGGGTCTTGGCAATCTTCTTATAGCCTAGGCCAATCTTTATGTAGAGCAACAATTCTTTTTTTCAGATCCTCAGAGAGTTCTTTGCCATGAGGTGCTGTGTTGAACTTCCAGTGACCAGTATGAGAGCGTGAGAGCGATAACACCAAATTTAACTCACCTGCTCCCCATCCACACCTGAGACCTTGTAACACTAATGAGTCACATGACACCAGGTAGGGAAAAGGGCTAAATGGGCCCAATTTGGACATTTTCACTTAGACATTAATGGCTGTGTGTTGAGTTATTTTGAGGGGACGGCAGATTTACAATGTTATACAAGCTGCACACTCACTAGTTTACATAGTGGCAAAGTGTCCTTTCTTCAGTATTGTCACATGAAAAGATATAATAAAATATTTACAAAAATGTGAGGGGTGTACTCACTTTTGTGAGATACTGTAGGTAAGTATTATTGTTCCCACTTAGTCAGTTTTTAAAGAGTAGGGTCGGGGGGGGGGGGGGTCCTCTTTAAAGCCAAATTTTACTTCATAAAGAAATGCTAGAAGACAGACGTTTTTGGGCATAAAGCAAAAGAAAAAAAACTTTCCTCTTGCTACTAGCATTTTTGAATAGTGCACACTAACTGTGGCACATGCACAGTGGAGTGCCCACTCCTATCCTAATCCTGACTTGTAAGAATGGAGCAGCTGTGTGCCTTGGGATTACATCATCAGTAACAACCCAATGGCCGAAGAGGGGGACAGGAACCTTGAATAAATAGTGGAGAAGATGGTGATGCCAGCAAATGAAGCAGCAGGGGAAATCTTTGAGCTGTCAAGCCTAGAGAGGGCAAACAGAGAGGTTAGGCTGCCATGCTGTGCATACATGCACAATATGCAAATAAGCAGTGGACCTATAGTTATGAAATTTAGATTCTCGCACAAGTCCAGTCACTGTACACAAACAAATACCACTGCCACACTTCATATTTCCTACTCTCCAGCTTTACCTTTTTGCTTTTGCTGCTAATGTTGATAGTAGCACACAAAAAGAGTTCACAACTGGAGTAGAGCATTGAGAGGCTTTATTCTAATAAACATTTTACTGCAGCAAAATATACCTGAATGTGTTTCACGCTAGACTTATTTTTGCTGCTGTAAGGTGCTTAAAGCCTCCCAGTGTTCTTCTTTATTTGTGGACTCTATTTTGTGCCTATGAGCTCATTCATGACTGGTTCTCTTTGAGGAACAAGAGATGCACCCTCCTCACTGTTATTGTGGCAGTAGAAAAGTCAGAAAAAGAAGTTTGATTTTCTATGATTCTTTATATACTCTTCTAAGAAAAATGGTCATATGGCCAGCAAAATATTGCAGAAGAAAAAATGTACTTACTTCATTTATGTAAAAATATGAATTCAGAGTGCCAATAGGCTGAAATACCATCTCCAGTGACCTGGTGTTTTTAATGCTGTTTATTAGCTGATACTAAATGTGGATATAGAGCACACTCACTGGGACCAATTCCTTTTGGCCTGAACATTTTAAACTCTCAAATGTACTCCAGTCCAGATCTAATTAATGGGATAACATCTGCTTAAAGCATTTTTCTATGATAACTTCTATCAACTTCTCTGCAATTCTGGCTGTCAGAATTCATAGTTTCCAAGAGTGATATTAATCTATAGCCTTGAAAGAAGTAAAAACTCAGTAGAGTGTAGAGTAGCTTTTACTTAGAATATGTTTATGAGCTGAGCCATTGGGGCTGATTAATTTACATATCAATAGTAAAGAACTTCAGCATAAAGCAGTGACATAATCTGAAAGGCTTCATAGATTTGTGCCCGCTTTGAATAAATAGCATCATGATTGGAAGGCATTGTTTAGGCAATCTGCTGTTTAACCTGTGAATACTTCTTTTAAAAAATTACAGAAATATACATGACCATTTTTATTTTTCTCGTTTTAAGATCCATATTGTAAATAAATTACGTGTTGGAAGGGTACATGAAATGTTGCCATTTAAAAAAAGAACCTGTGTAAAGACTGTTCACTTTCAAGTAAGAGCAGTAAACACGCTTTATAAAAGCAGTGTAATGCCGCGTTCACGCGGTCGGAATTCTCGTTGGAAAAAGCTCTGATGGTTTTCCCGTCGGAATTCCGATGGAATTTCGCTCAAACTGTCTTGCCTACACACGGTCACACCAAATTCCGATGGTCAATAACACTGCGGCATACAACACGTTCGACGGCACTATAAAAGGGAAATTTAATGCTTCCGAGCATGCGTCAAATTGTTTCCGAGCATGAGTCTGAATGAAAAGGTTTTCCGACGGAAAAATTAAGAACAGGTTCCCAATCCAAAGTCCGTCGGAAATTCCGACAGAAAAAGACCGATGGGCATACACACGGTCGGAAAATCCGATGAAAAGCTCCCAATCGGACTGTTTCCAACGGAATTTCCGACCGTGTGTACGCGGCATAAGAACTTTAAACAGAGCCTTTACTCACCTCTGTAGCTATATGTAGAAATGCAAAGTTTATAAAAAGAGACATGGAAGTGGCAGTAAATCTCCCTTTATTTTCTTTATTAACTGGAATTTGGCAGCCAACCAGCCCCTTTTATAATAACATCTGCTCACTTTAAAATAGACATGCAAAGGCTCTCTATGTGGTTGTTGGTGATTTTAATTATGCCAGCTTGACTTTCTACGTTCATCAGCATGTCACTGTTGCCATCCAAGGAGTGAACATGCTTGATTGCGTATATACAAATAGACAGAGCTAGTCCTCAACCCCATCTTGACTTTTCTAAACACAATTCCATGATGGTGGTCCCTGCCCCTTAATGAAAGTCAGTAAACCAACAAAGATTATTATGGTGTGGCCTAGTGACACTGCCTCAAAGCTGCAGGAATGTTTTGAATGTACTAACTGTCAGATCTTTAAATAGGCAGTGACAATTGTCAGAGGTGTGGATCTGGTGGAATAAGCATCATCTGTTTTGGGCTATATCAGCAAGTGTGCAGGATTTTCTACAGCTAGATTAATTACTATTTACCAAAAACAGAAACCCTGGTTGAGTGTAAAGGTTCACTCTCTGCTGAAAGCCCTTGAGTCTGGCGACATATTCAATCACTTGACAGCCAGAAGGCTTTTCCACCTTTATGACCAGACCATTTCTTGCTATTCAGCACTGTGCTACTTTAACTGGCAATTGTGTGGTCATGCAACACTGTACACAAATTAAATTGATATATTTTTTTTTACACCAATAGAGCATTCTTTTGGTGGTATTGGGTACAGTTGGGTAGTGGGTAAAACCCACTGGATTTTTGACTTTTTATTATGTAATTAAAAAAAAAGATCACAAATTTTGAAAAATAAAAACAATATTTTCTACATTATTTTAGAAAACATATCCAATAATAAAAAAAATTAAAAATGTATTTCTATATAACTTTAGGCCAAAATGTATTGTATAATGTATGAAATGTAATGTATATATGTATTGTATAATATTGTATAATGTTTATTGATTGGCTTGTGCGGAAGTTATAGCGTCTATAAACTATGATATATATATATACTGGAATTTACCCAGCTATAGACACTATACTGTAATTGTGGTGATCAGCAACTTATAGTGGAACTGCGATAGGGTGGCAGGCAATCTGGCACTAACAGACACTTGCTGGGAGGGTCACTGACTGACACTGTCATCGCTAGTAACACTTAGTGCCCTTTCACATGACATGCCCGCTCAGATCCGCCTGTCCATTTTTCAGGCAGATCCTAGCAGGCCATCCATTGACTCCTATGGGCAGGCGAATGTCAGCAGACATGTGTCCGCTGACAACCACCTGCCATCCGATCCGCTCAAGACAGACGTATGGCGATACGGAACGCCATACGTCTTGGTGGATCGGGTGGGATCTGATGAAAATGGACATGCTGTCCGTTTTTCTCCTATCTTCCCATAGAGATCAGCTGGGCGCTGACAGGTCCCTCCCCACCCAAAGAGCAGAGATGGACCTGTCATCCACTGGCTGAAATGGATCCGCCTCGCGTGGAAGGGGCCTAATACAGTGATCAGTGATTATACTGTACACTGACACTGTACTACTGACAGTGGCTGGGAAGGGGTTAACATATAGGGGAAATCAGGGGTTAACTGTGTACCTAACAAGTGTAATGGGTGTTATGTGCGCTGCTTTTATGTAATAATATAGCTGTTTTATTCCCCTGCTATTCAGGGAGAAGGAACAGCCAGATTACTGTTTCTATCATGTACACAGAGTTCTGTGTGTTTGTAAATTTAGAACTACTGTACGTGTGTAATTGAACACAGCCGGTTTCAGACAAAATCCTTGGTTGAGATTTGCTGCCAAACTGGTGCTGTGTCAAATCACAGCATGGGTTGTCAGGGGTCTTCTTTAACATATTCCATGAGGCAGACTCAAAGTTCTAGACAGAGTTCCCCAAAGTAAGAGCAGATTGATCTATTTGTCTTTAGGGAAAATGACCACTGTGGAAATCATGGGGAGGAAAAGGAAAGTAAGGTATACAAAGAATTAAGAGCCTGCAATAATCTATACGTTTCTGTTTGTAGATTGCTAGTAAACAGTAGTTAGTATTTTTGTCATAGTAGCAGAGCAGCACTTAATTACTATTGCATTGATTTGTAGTGTTGGGAACACATGATAGTGCCAACTAGTATTTATATTTAGGTCACAAGTAGCACGGAACAATTACATCAATTCAAGACAAAGGTGATGATGCTGGACTTTAGGAAGACTGGCACCACTAACCCTCCTGTCTACCTCAGGGGTAAAGCTGTTAAGACAATCCCTTGCTCTAAATATTTATGGGTGCACATCACTGATAACCTCACCCGGAGCACTAATACAGTCAACATAGTGAAGAAGGCCTATCAATGCCTTTACTTTTTGAGGAGATTGAAGTGCGCTGGCTTTAGTACTTCAGTCCTCATCTTACTTTAGAGGAGTAAGGTGGAGAACATCTTTACTTTTGTTAATACCATATGATATGGTAATTGCTCTGCTGCAGATTAGGGATGGGCCCGGTGTTCGATTCGAACCGTTCGGCGAGCCCAGAACTATTTGGGCCGCTTGCATCAAATTCGTGTGATGCGAGCGGCCCGCAATGCATTGCGCTAGTCGCAGTGCAATGCTGGCTGATGATTGGCCAAGCATGCACTGTGACCCCGCATGCTTGGCCAATCACAGCGCCGGCAGCGAGGAGAGCCATAATTGGCTACAGGCAGGATGCCTGTAGCCAATTATAGCTCTGGGGCTTTAGTACACGCCCCGCGGCCTCGCATATTATGTTTCAGTGTCAGCGTGTCAGTGTGTTGCTGACTGCTGACAATATGTGCTTTATTTCTGGGGATTTGTGTGTGCGTGCTGTTAGTACAGCATTGCAGTATCACATCTGGGGGGTGTCTATAGGTGGCCTGTGAAGGGGGGCAGGTTTCCTATGCTTAGAACTTTCCCTGCAAAAAGTGTCATTTTTGCAGGAAAAAGGCTATTTAAAAGCACTCGCGGCTAATGAATTGATGGCTCCTGTAACACAGAGAACTGTCATTCATTGATAAAAAACAAAAAAAAAAGCGTGGGGGTCCCCCCAAATTCAATAACCAGGCCCTTCAGGTCTGGGATGGATATTAAGGGGAACCCCAGCCAAAAAAAAAAAAATGGCGTAGGGTCCCCCTCAAAATCCATACCAGACCCTTGAGGTCTGGGATGGATTTTAAGGGGAACCCTAGCCAAAAAAAATGGCGTGGGGCCCCCCTAAAAATCCATACCAGACCCTAATCCGAGCACACAACCTGGCAGGCCACAGGAAAAGAGGGGGGGACGAGAGCCCCCCCCCTCCCGCCTGAACCGTACCAGGCCACATGCCCTCAACATTGGGAGGATGCTTTTGGGTCCCCCCCAAAGCACCTTGTCCCCATGTTGATGAGGACAAGGGCCTCTTTCCCACAACCCTGGCCATTGGTTGTGGGGGTCTGCGGGCGGGGGGCTTATCGGAATCTGGAAGCCCCCTTTAACAAGGGGACCCCCAGATCCCGCCCCCCCCTGTGTGAAATGGTAAGGGGGTACAAAAGTACCCCTACCATTTCACCAAAAAAGTGTCAAAAATGGTAAAAATGACAGGAGACGGTCTGACAATTCCTTTATTAAAATCTTCTTTCTTCTTTCTTCATCCTTCGGTTTCTTCATCTTCTCCTTCCGTCATATTCTTCCATCTTCTTCTTCCATTTTCTTCTTCCTCCGATCCGCTTCTTCTTGCGCTGGTCTTCTCGTCCTTCTCGTCCGGCATCTTCTTCCATGGCGTCGGCGTCGGTGTCGGTGTCTCTTCTTGGGGAAATCCTTGCAATGGGAGGCTCCCGCTGTGTGAGGCTTCTCTGCGTCTGACAGGTCTTTTATAATGGAGGGCACCTGGTGACCCCGCCCCCTCTGACGCACGGGGACGTCATGGGGAATTCCATATGGCTTTCCCCATGACGTCAGAGGGGGGCGGGGTCACCAGGTGCCCTCCGTTATAAAAGACCTGTCAGACGGAACGAAGCCTCACACAGCGGGAGCCTCCCATTGCGAGGAGCGGCCCGACAGAAGAACAGATGCCGACGCCATTGAAGAAGATGCCGGACGAGAAGGACGAGAAGACCAGAGCAAGAAGAAGCGGATCGGAGGAAGAAGAAAATGGAAGAAGAAGATGGAAGAAGATGGCGGAAGGAGAAGATGAAGAAACCGAAGGATGAAGAAAGAAGAAAGAAGATTTTAATAAAGAAATTGTCAAAGACCGTCTCCTGTCATTTTTACAATTTTTGACACTTTTTTGGTGAAATGGTAGGGGTACTTTTGTACCCCCTTACCATTTCACACAGGGGGGGGGCGGGATCTGGGGGTCCCCTTGTTAAAGGGGGCTTCCAGATTCCGATAAGCCCCCCGCCCGCAGACTCCCACAACCAATGGCCAGGGTTGTGGGGAAGAGGCCCTTGTCCTCATCAACATGGGGACAAGGTGCTTTGGGGGGGACCCCAAAGCATCCTCCCAATGTTGAGGGCATGTGGCCTGGTACGGTTCAGGCGGGAGGGGGGGCGCTCTCGTCCCCCCCTCTTTTCCTGCAGCCTGCCAGGTTGCATGCTCGGATAAGGGTCTGGTATGGATTTTGAGGGGGACCCCACACCATTTTTTTTGGTTAGGGTTCCCCTTAAAATCCATCCCAGACCTCAAGGGTCTGGTATGGATTTTGAGGGGGACCCTACGCCATTTTTTTTTTTTTTGGCTGGGGTTCCCCTTAATATCCATCCCAGACCTGAAGGGCCTGGTTATTGAATTTGGGGGGACCCCCATGCTTTTTTTTTTTTTTCATTTTTTTTATTTTTTTATCAATGACTTTTTTTTATGAATGACTTTCAATGAATGACTGTTCTCTGTATTACGAGAGCCGTCAATTAACATTAGCCGCGAGTGATTTTAAATAGCTTTCTTTTCTGCAAAAATTACACTTTTTGCAGAGACAGTTCTAAGTACAGGAAACATGCGCCCCTTTACATGCATACTATAGACACCCCCCAGGTACGAAATTTAAAGGAATATTACACTTTTTTTGTTTCAATTTAAGCATTATTAAAATCACTGCTCCTGAAAAAAACGGCCGTTTTTAAAAAAAAAATTTGCATTGATACATGTCCCCTTGGGCAGGACCCAGGTCCCCAAACACTTTTTATGACATTAACATGCATATTAGCCTTTAAAATTAGCACTTTTGATTTCGAACGTTCGCATCCATTATAACTAATAGGGTTCTAAAGCTCGCACAGACTTTAGGTCCGTTCGCGAGTTCTGGTGCGAGCCGAACGGGGGGGTGTTCGGCTCATCCCTACTGCAGATAAACAGGCACTGTAGCAGGTAGCAGCACTCTGCCCACCATTAATAATATTTATTGTGTAGGTCCATCCTCCTCTTTTTTTGCCCCTGCCAGTGCTCTGGGCCTCTCCCACTTGCTGAGTGCCCCCATAGCAAGCCAGCACTCGTGTGTCTGTACTGAAAGAGTTGCTCAGCCCCACCCCCCACTCCCACCTTACTGGCTGTGATTGACAGCAGCAGGACCCAATGGCTCCTGCTGCTGCATCTCAGCCAGTGAGGAGGGAGAGAACTGGGAGAGTTGCTGCTCTTGTGCACATCACTGGATCAAGATCAGGCTTAGGTAAGTATTAGGGGGCTTCATAGAATGCATTAAGGTTAAAAACCTTTAGCCTTTTGAACCACTTTAATGCTATTATTAATCATCTTCACACTTTTATCTTTATACTTATGTCTACATACCTATTTATTTTCTTTATTTGTTTGTCTTGCATTTTTGTTGTTCACTGGGAACTGAGTATCTTATTCCTTTCATGTATAAAATGTTTTTGGAATGACATCAAAACACCTTTATCCTTATCATTAAAGCATATCTAAACCAAAAACTAAAAACATCTAATGTTGCAGTTTACAAATTCTTAAATTTGGTGATTGCTTTTGTTTTAAAAATATTTTTGTGCTACCAGTGGCACAATTGGGGTGCTGATGATGAGGAGGAAGACATTTGGGGTAGCTTTAGAGGGGACATTTTACTCCTACCCAATACCAGAATTGGGAGATTGGGGATTGGGAGATTGGGTGATTGGCCATCACTCCATTGTCAGCCCAAAGTTTGTTAGATTGAGGATCTCCTGAATCATAGCTACAGGGGAAAACATATGGCCATATTTTGCCCACCCTTCCACAATATATGAAACAGTAATGCTCAAGTAAATAGATTTTTATGGGGAACACATCCTTTTCAATTCCCAAAATGCAATACTGTGTAAATGCAAGTGTTCAAATGCAATACACAGTGTTTGGCAAAAAAGCCTGATGTACTTTACCTGCATTTCAAGAACACCTCAGTAACACTCACTGCATTTGAAGGAATGCATGGTCAAACACTGCCTTTGAATTGTCATATACACTACTTAATTGGAGTAAATCGAAGTTTACTGAAACAATTTGGGCTCAAATCACCTAAAATGTGTCTCAAATGCACACAAAATGCAGAAAAACAACACCTGTCCTCATAGGCTTTAAAAATGTCATGCTTAAATTTTTCAGCATGGTTGCAAAGTGGTTAGCTCTCTTGCTTTGTATGGCTGAGAACCCAGTTACATTCCCACCAAAGACACTATCTACCTGGTGTGTATGTGTTCTCCTTGTGTCTGTCTCACCATCTTTATTCTTTATTGGTTTCCCGATACTGTCCAAAGCTATACTGGTGGGTTTAATCAGCTTCCATATAATCCATATAAATTGGATATTTTGTATACTATGTGTATTCCACCGTAGTAAGAATCTAGGAGCATGGGTTGAGAAAAAAGCATCAGCGCCGTTAATTAAATAACACCCATATTCACCCATATCTTTTACATTAAACAGAATAAAATCCTGGAATTTATGTTTACTATTGTCAGAAGTCCTTGGCATCCTACACTTTAGTATTTTTGCCACAGCACAGATAATGCTCCTAATATCCCTTGATTCAACTAGAAAATTTCCCTTATAGATACTGATACCAATTCAACTTTATCTAATTGCCTCCCAGAGACCGACTCCCTCCCCTCTCATTACTGATACAACTTTACACCACTCTCTTTTCCAATGGGACAAAAAAATTCTCCAGTAGCCTGGCATCCCCCCTTCTAGGGAACAGTACTCCCTTTCCCTCAGCCCATAATGACCCACTGGGCTTCCGCTGGTGGACCTACAAGTATGTAAAATAAGATTGCAATCTACTCACAATAAATGGTATCAAGTCTCTTCAATTTTTGGAGGTAAATAGTACATGCCTCCTGAAGAAACATTTGTAGGTCTTATTTTTCAACTTTACTATCTTTGAATTACCCTCTCTAATTCTAATAAGCAATTACACATGACAAAATGGGAAGGTAATTTTGGTGATGGCCTTGATCTCCCTTGTTGTGTCTCCTGGACAGAATATGAAGGGAAATCTTCCTAATGTGACACAAATGACAAAAAAATTAAAACTCGGACGGGGATGATTTTATCTACAAATTATTTTTTGTTTTCAAAAAATGTAAGCTATAGGTGTGTAGGTATGCTTTAGGAATATGGGAACTACAACTTTACCCATCATTAAATACTAAACATACCACACAAAATAGTGATGTACATAATAGCCAACTGGTCAAATGAGCTTACTAGAGACAGAAAACATATAGATATATATTATTGGTATACTAATTTTTGTCTTGTCCTATTTAAAAAAAGCTATAAGATAGCAAAAGATGATTTGTTAACGTGGGCCACAAAATAAGATCCACATACTTAAAATTGCTGAAAACTGAAGACAACTCATGAGCTATATCCCCTCTTTCATTTAGTTTAACTCTATTGTTTAACAAAAGTACATGTAATTGGTATGTAGGTATGCAGGGCTTTTTTGTTTAACCATATTTTCTTCTTTTAGAGCAAATGAACACACTTATTTTGCATATATTCGGAAACCATTTATAGACAATAAAATATCAACATAATTTTTTTGTCACGTTTAAAAATCCTGGTTCTTATAATGGGTATGATATTTTATTCTCACAAAACACAGGATTTGATTTGTGCTGATTCATTGAT
>CM053028.1:103710441-103739228 GCA_028564925.1 Lithobates sylvaticus | reverse complement strand
GGACAGCAAAGTTTAATTTGTAGTATACACTATACATATATTTTGTGATATACAAAACATTTCTGATCATATGACAAGAGTCCCTCCCCCTTGCATCAGAGTCCACAGTTCCCCCATTACATATGAATCCACAGAGTTCTCCTTTACATCTGACTATGCAGAGTTTCCCCTTTACATCTGAATTCACAGAGTTCCCCTTACATCTGAATCTGCAGAGTTCCCCTCACATATGAACTCACAGAGTTACCCTTAATCTTAACTCACAGAGTAACCCTTTACATCTGTGCTTGCACAGTTCCATTACATTGTAAGGGAGAACTCTGGGGACTTACTGCTACAGGGCAGCTCCCCTGTGCAGAATCATGTATTTATACATCATTCTGTATTTCCGCTAGGGGCGCACGCCCCCGGCGGCTTAATCACAGCAGAAGGCGATCAGCAGGTGCCAGGCACTGGATGTATGCCACCAAACCCACCAATCGCACAGAATAGAGATATGCCTATGTAATCAAGACAGATCTCCGTTCTGGTGGGGGGGAAGGGATGGATTTGTGTTCTCTTCCCCTCGTAAAAGCAGCACACACGTCACAAAAATACAGTCTAGGCACACAGTTCACCGTTTGCTCGCCCTAGATGTTTAATCCATTCCCAGCCAGTGTCATTAGTACAGTGACAGTGCATATTTTTAGCACTGATCACTTTATTAGTGTCACAGCAAAAAACATGTAGCAGAATACATATTGGCCTAAATTTATGAAGAAATTTGATTTTTTTTTAAAAAATTTATTGGATATGTTCTATAGCAGTGCATAAAAATATTGTTGTTTTTTTTTTTTTTCAAAACTGGCAGTATTTTTTGGTTTATAGCACAAAAAATAAATAAAAAAGTGGTGATGAAATACCACCAAAAGAAAGCTCTACTTGTGGTAAAAAAAAAGGACATAAATTTTATTTGGGTACAGTGTTGCATGACCGTGCAATTGTCAGTTAAAGTAACACTGTGACGTATCTCAACAAATGACCTGGTCATGAAGTTGGGTAAATATTCCTTAGGTCAAGTGGTTAAGGAAGAACACTGAGGAGTCTGATGTAAGGAGGAGACTCTGATATAAGGGCGAACACTGCAAACACTGGGGTAAAGGGTAACTTTGATATAAGGGGTCTCTGATAACCAGAGCCCCCACTTAGATCATAGTTCCCATCATTCTGTTTTAACCAGGGTTCGCAGAGCCCCCCTTACATTATAGTCTGCAGAATTTCACTGTAAGGGGGAGTAAAAGGGAACTCTGATGTAAGGGGTGCTCTGGGAACCCTGATTTAACAGGGGGCTCTGATGTAAGGGGAATGCTGTGGACTCTGGTGTAAAGGAGAACTCTAATGTAAGGGAGTCTCTGCTCACCAAAGCTCCCACTTACATCAGAGTCCACAGAGCACTCCTTACATCTAAGTCCCCCTTACATTAGTGTACTCAGTGGCAGGAGAGAGAGGGGAGGGAGGGGGGGACACTTCAGTCACCATGGATAGTGATCTTACTCATTCCAGTGAGGAGGCTCAGGCAGTCTGCATATTTCTTCCAAGAGGTAGTTTCCTGTGCCTAAGAATCCTCGTGCTTTAAGCCTCATAGCTGTATTTCTGCAATGTGAGAACTAAGATACTCTGTCTCTAACTGCAAATCTTACTACTTTCAGGGTTTGGTGTCAGATATGGTGATATCTCTATTGCGCTGCTGTTAACTGTTATCCTTACCGGAGAAAAAACTGTACCTGATGACCTGCAGTGAAAGGATATCTCTGCTGCTGCTTCACTACTTTTGTGAACCATTGGTTCCTCCACCTCGCCTGTCATTTCTTATATATTGCCCCACCAGACATCTCTGACCAAAGCCTTGCTCCTTTATCAATATGGCCTACACGAAGACCAAAATGCAGAACATACATGAAAGACCAGTAATGGGGAAAATATAAGCTGCCAATGGGCATTACTTGTAGAAAGTCTACTGCCCTCTGTTAGCCTTTTTTGAGTACATCTTGCACAGTTCAGGGCATCCTTATCTTGGCTCGTTGTCACCAGGACAGGAAGTGATGGGCAGTCTCACCAATGGTGTCAGGAACAGCTGGAAACACCTGGCAATAGTCTAACCTTTCCTCGTTCTTTTTATAACTGAAAACTGCTTCACAACAGCACTATAACCACTTGACCTCCGGAAGGTTAAACTCCCTTCATGACCGGGAATTTTTTTGCTATTTGGCACTGCACTATTTTACCTGGTGATTGTGTGGTCATGCAATGCTGTACCCAAACAAAAGTTATATATTTTTTTTCACACAAATAGAGCATTATTTTGGTAGTATTTGATTGCCACTGGGTTTTTATATTTTTTGCGCTATTAATGAAAAAAGAGCATACATTTTAAAAAAAAACGACTTAATTTCTGTTAAAAAACATAACGAATAAAGACAATTTTTAAATTCGAAGTTCTTCATACATTTAGGCCAAAATGTTTTTTGCTACATGGCTTTGGTAAAAACAAATCCCAATAAGTGTAAATTGATCGATTTGTGAGAAAGTTATAGCGTCTACAAACTATGAGATATATATTATATACAGTTAAATAGTGTAGCGCTAACATAAAGCCCACACGGGCCACAATGAATGAAAATCAACGTGAAAATAAATGGAAAAAGACCTGTGAACAAAAACAATATATACACAAAATCACAGTGGTGCAGTAGTGATAATACTGGAATACTGAATATTGGTCAAATGGCCAGTATCCACATACAAAAAATTCCAATCAATGGAAGACTGGCTCTTAGTCCTAGACTGGAACAGATATCATGTAGTCAGAGTAAACTATGATGATGTTGACTAAAACATATTCTGATGAGAGGATGGGTACTCTTACCAGAACAGGTGGACGCACAAACCGTACAGCGGTGTGTCAAAAAGGCTTATAGTACTGGTTTCCCGATGTAGGGTGATACCAAGCTGGAGAAAAGCACGGAGACTGTAACACCAATATGCACTTAATTAGAAGATGGTTCCAGGGCGATGATACCAAAGCGGAGGTTCCCAGAATATCCAAACCGGTCCAAAAAATTATGTTCAGAGGGCAATCATCAGTACTCAATCCATGGGGAAAGAGAAAGGACAGAAGCTCCACATGGCGTAGGTCAACCAAAATAGGTTTATTAAAAAAGTACCATACAATGATTTTCAGGTAATGGTTAAAAAATGATCACAAAAAAAATATATAAAAGCAAAGTAGGGAGCAGGAGGTGCTGGCCATCTGAAAATTGAAAAAGTATGGCACAACTGCAAACCTACCAAGACATGGCCATCCACCTAAACTGACAGGCTAGGTATTTTTGGAAGAGTGGCAAGAACAAAGCCATTGTTAAGATAAAGAGTGGAGAGGAGGGCTTGGAGAGCTCTAATGAAGTTGTACCTCGTCCCGGATTAAATGGTAGGTGGGTGAACAAGGATAGAGACAGGGGACTATAGCGGTACAATCAAAGGAAGTAACACTTGCAACTTTTTGTTAGAAATTTTAACAGCATAGTTTATTAACAATTAAATTGACAGACATATAGACAAAAGCAAAAAGTGAGCTCAATATACAATAATGTACAAAAAGGAAGAATATTTAAATTGGTCCGCCAGTCAGGTCGAGTCCCAAGCAGACAATGGGGGGAACAAGGGGCTCAAAAATGACTGGGGGGCCCAAGTGTATAAAATATTGTCAGGGGTTTAATAAAAAGGGTCTATAGTGATTATATAGATCCTGGGTACAATGGAACTGTTAGAAAGAGCTGACCGACATGTTTCGCCATACAATGGCTTCTTCAGGGTCAATAAGTCACTGTGTACCGATAAGGGATGAGTCTATGAGAATATAAAAGGCAAAAAGTTAATTGTGTAGCTCAATCAAGGCAAGTTAATTTGATAAGCAGGAACTCAACAAACATGTCGCCTCAAGGCCATATCACCCCACCCCACACACAAACACCCGGCGCTGATCCCATCAATTCCCAAGGGGGACAACAATAGGTACCCCAGAGCAGCCGGAGCACCCACTCAGGTCACAAATATGGTCAAGTACATGTTCCCATAAGGCGAGGAACTGCCGAGGGCCTAAAGGGAGCCTGGAGAGGTATAATTGATAACAATACAAATTATGGAATGGCATCACAACAGGTTGATTGCCATGCATGGCTAACATAGCCTAAAAAGTTGCAAGAACTTACCAATATAAAAGGTAGAATTGATCATGTGTATGGAGCGCCAGATAAAGGGGATCGTAGGGAAATCTGTATATTGTTATTGGGGAGCCACTAATGGGGCAAAGAGAGAAAGCAAATGAAAAAATAAATGATAAAAAGGCATAGCGATTTTTAAAGAAGTCATAGAAAAATGAAAGATCAGGAATGTATATGTAAGGTAGAGGGTGAGAGGACTCACCTGAAAGTAATGTGTCTGTATAAAAAGGATGTTTGTTGAATTGGCCCAGCTGTGTCAAACACCTCTCTGCGCCTGCGTGGATAGTATTAACTAACTGTTTCTGAGTGTGTATAGTGGGTATATAAATAAATAAATAAATAAATAAATATATACGTTATCAAGTGTGCGACTTTAAAATTAAGTGCACTAGTGGCAGCTGCTTAAAAAAGATACACATATAAAAATACAATAGAAAAATAGGTAAAACCAAGGTATAAAACCAAAACCTATTAAAATATTGTAGCAGCGCTCAATATCAGAGAATAAACGCTGATAAAATGTACGGGTAAAAACTCACTAATAAATTCACAAAATAAAATTCATAAATATCTGTGAGAGTGGGTGGTCCGAGTAAAGATGTGGCAATAAAAGTGAAGTTAAATATTGATATATAAATATAAATATATAAAACACTATGGTAAAAAATGATATGAAAAGACCAATGATATGGTAATAGGATTACTAATCGATCACATTTAAACAGTTCATCTACAAAGTCCGGAGTTGATTGTGATCTGATGTGAGAAAATAGTTCATTTATTAGATGTGCCAAAACTGATTAGTCCATCCACCAGAGAAAATTCCACCACGTGTTAGGGGGTTCCCCTTTTGGGGATGCACTCACCAGAGCAAGAAAAATTACGGGCACATAAAGTATCTTTCTCAGGTCACTGCTCCTTCTTTTGTAGGTACCCTCCAATTCTCTTCCACAGCCTCTGGTTCACCAGCTCACCCAATGCAGGCAGGTCATGTGTGAAAAGAATTGTGCCACATAGCGTAATACTGCATAAAGATTTTATTTCAATTCACCCTCCCTTATAACACAATTAAAATAGAAAAAACAACCCCTTTTATATATATGCGTACCAGATGTACAGTAAAAATAGCATTCACTAACATAAGACTTGTGCCCTTTGGTCATAAATGCGTACCAGATGTCATAGGTATGTAAGCATAGTCATGATATGGATAAATGTAAAGCGTTGCACTATGCCTGGTTCCCTTTCCGGGTCCTCTCTGTCAATTTCCGCTCGTGGAGCACTGGAAACGACGTCCTGTGGGTATCCTGGGCGGTGGAACGCAAGGTGGAGCGCACGCTAGGTCACTTCCGGGTTCTCTGGTCTACGTCCCTGACGCGCGTTTCGTCATATCCGACTTCGTCACGAGGGCGTGACCAGAGAACCGGAAGTGTTCTTTTTATAGTCATGGACAGTCCCTCCAGCCAATCAGAGTGCACGCTCGACCGCAATGGTTGTCTATGGGGCATTACAAGCTGTTAATACAGCGAGATGCGATCGCAAACTCGGGTTAAGAATGCGTCACTGCTATGTATACTACATCCTATAACAATATGTTCAGACTAAATAATGTACAGGATTAAACGTATTATACACAATGATGCATTCCGCAGCATTGGCGAATAGCCCAGTTGTTTAGACATGATAGGATGTGTACTCATCACATTTGTGTATTAACCCCATCTATGCGTGCATCCTGCGGCTATAGGTCATAATCAATCAAATACTTCTATTGGTAATATAGATAAACATAGCTCTACATATACGAATTCCACTGAAGGAGGGATATGGCTTTAATACATTGTGGCTAAATTCCACGTATAATCTATGGAGGCTATAATAAACGAAAGGTCCAAACAATGGAATGGATAAAAGGGGAGATATAAAGATAAAACCCTAGGGTAAATCTATAATCAGTAATAAAATTAAAATTAAAATTAAAATATGAGAGTGTTAAAATCGCATATTGAGTCGCATTTGAAATCACATGTGTAACATTAAAATTTTGGTTTAGGAGGCGCATGCGCGGCGGCTTCATGGACGGTCGCATGTCCTGAGGGCTCCGCTCCACTCCAGCCTAAGCCCGCTCTACAGCGCCCTACCGAGGACCATCCAGCAGCGATACAGCTCTCCCCCAGCTGCAAAACACCCGGGCTACAACCCCACCGTTCCGGGACCTCCGCCAGACGAAACCTTAGCCGTCAGCTCACCCAGGCCCTCACGGCCGATTCCGCCGCCATATTGACGGCCGCGCGCTCTGTGCTTCAGCTCAAGCCCGCTCCACAGCGCCTTACGGAGGAACATCCGGCGGTGTATCATCGCTCCCCCAGCTGCAGAACACCCGGGCTACAAGCCCACCATACCGGGATCACGGCCAGACGGAACCTAAGCCGACAGCTTACCCCGGCCCCCGCGGCCGAATCCGCCGCCATAATGGCGGCCGCGCGCCCTGTACTAGGCCCGGACCAGGCCGACACCATAGCGGATCCATCAGCACCCGATCCCCACATCCTTGGACAGATCCAGACCGCAGTGAGTAACCCCCAAGTGCCCTTCCTTTCACCTGCATCCACAGAGTCACTGCTGGGGAGATTCCAAGGGGATTCCCCCCTCACACCAATGGAGGATTTCACTGAGGCCCCATTCCACCAAGGGCCTCTCCTGGGCGCTTTACCCTCCACTCCCACTGATTTTGCCTCATTGATGCAAACATTCTCAACCATGCTATCCAGAGGCCTAGCCCAAAATGCCTCTCATATCACCTCCATTATACAGGCTGACTTGCAGCACTTAGGAGCCAGGATTGAAGCTGTTGAATCTAAAACTGACCAGGCAGTAGCCATGACAATTCAGAACACTGACAGGATCACAGAGTTACATGACCAACTGGACATAGCCTATTCCAAGCTGGACGACCTTGAAAATAGGAATCGTAGATATAACTTCAGACTGAGAGGCGTGCCTGAAACCTTTAAGGACACGGATAAAGTAGTCCGTGAATTCATCTCCTCATTACTTCCAGATGCACCAGAACATCGGCTGGAACTGGACCGGGCTCATAGAGCACTCCAACCTCCCCGCCAAGATGGTCTCCCTAGAGACATTGTGGTTAAACCACACTTTTACAAGGTCAAAGAGGAGGTCATGCGGAAAGCACGAGAGACTGTTAATCTAACATTCCAGGGCTTCCCAATCCAAGTTTATTCGGACCTGTCTCCTTACACGATCCAATTACGCCGATCTTTAAAGCCTCTGCTACAAGTTCTCACTCAACATTCAATCACCTACAGATGGGCCTTTCCGTTTCGTCTAAACTTCACGCACTCCAACAAATCGTATGGCTTTTCCACTTTCAACGACGGTGAACGTCTCCTTCTTCAACTGGGTCTCATCTCCCAAACTCCGGGTCCACCTACGGACCCCAAAGCTCCCGTCTCCACAAAGAGGCCTCCTCCAGCTAGCCCCATTCAACCCCTGTGGCAAAAGAAACAGGCAAAGAGATCTAAAGACGGTCGCCCACCCTAAGAAGATCCCACTCGGCTCTTTCTCACCATTTCCTCCCTCACGTGATGTGAGGCTTTTGTTTAGTCTGTCCCCAGACGGGGTCCTCCGTGAACTTCTCTGACACATTGGATGCTGAAGAACTGTCCCTCCTTTTTCCCCATGGACTTCCACACCTTTATCCCTGCCATGCTAGTCAACCATGGCAAATACTCCCTCCCCCCCCCCCCCCACACCTCCTGATACTTTTTTGCTCTAGGTTTTGAAGACCCTTCTATCCTCAAGAACCCAAAGTTACAGTGCCTGTTTTGCATTTTTTTTTTTTTTTTTTTTTTGGTACATGTGGCCTAGCTGGCCTTATTCTTTTCCGGAAAATGTATATTTGCTTGTTACATATGTTGTCTCCTCGGTAGGGCTTCTCTTTTTGCTAGTTTTCGCAAATATTTTACCCTTCTTCTTTTTTTTTTATTTTTTTTTATTTTTTTTTTCTCTTTGTACTGCAATTTTACATTCATGCGTGTTTGGGCTGGAGTGATATGCACTGCACCTCCACCAGTCTCGGAGTGGCGATTTCCCTACGCTCTGAGACCACCAAATTGCCCCTTGATCTGGGGCCCTTTTTTTGTTTTTGCTCTATACATTATAGGGAAAACCTGCTGGGGAACGTTGGCGGCTACCTTCCCCTCCTAGGTATCTCATTGAACATACTAACCGCCTTTGATTCTTATGTTACACTACTCCTAGCTACATATTGGTTCCTAACGTTTGTATTTTTCTTCTCCAGGATCAGACCCCCCCCCCCCCCCTTTTTCTTCCCCCTCTTTTCCCTTTTTCTGGGTCAACCAGGAGATCCCCCTCACACGTATCGATTCACCACATCCCCAATTGATATTCATGGCTGCAACCCGGGTGTCCCCCCAAGAGGCTCAGGTAAGATATTCTCTTTTGATGCGATTTTCTATCCCTCTGGCTCGTGATGTCTGACACCACTGTTTTCCCTGACCTATGCATAGCAACACATAATGTACAAGGATTGAATTCCCCGATAAAGAGGAGGAAACTGTTTCAATCTTACCAAACACAAAAAATAGATATCTTATTGTTGCAGGAAACCCATTTCCCTTCATCTTACAACCCGTCCTTTCTACATGGGCACTTCCCCCAATTCTTTCTTTCCAATGCCCAAAATAAAACAAAAGGAGTAGCTATTTGCATCTCCAAAAACCTGAAATTTTCTCCGTCAGATATAATCAAAGATGAGGAAGGTAGATTCCTCTTAGTCAAGGGCTCCTTGGAAGGGACTATATACTCTTTTGTTTCCTATTATGCCCCGAATAAAGGTCAAGCCTCATTCTTTTCCTCCATGATGTCCACATTAAGTCCTGTACTCGAAGGTAAAATCGTAATGGGAGGTGACACTAATCTTCCTTTCGATCAATCCCTTGATAAAGCTAGAAAAGGTTTACCACGAACTAGGAAACCCCCTAGTCAAAGTACCAAAATTGCTGCTGCGCTCTATTCGCAGGGGCTTGTGGACATCTGGAGGGAACTGAACCCCAGAACTAAAGACTACACTCACTTCTCTATCCCCCACCAAGTTTATTCTAGAATAGACCATATCTTTATTCAAACTCAAGCTATTCCCTCAGCTGCAAAGGCAGTCATTAAGGACACAGTAGCATCAGATCACTCTATGGTCCTTGTGTTTCTTAAACGCACCCACAACCCCAGCACACAATTTAAATGGCGACTCAACGAAAGTCTCCTAAGCAATCCTGTTCAATGCTCTATTCTGTCAAAAGACATTAAGGAATATTTCACCCTCAATACACATGACACAATTTCCCCAGAGTCACTATGGGCGGCGCATAAAGCGGTCATCAGAGGGAGGCTCATTCAACTGTCCTCCCAACTCAAGAAGGCACGTAAAGAACACATAGTTTCACTAACTAAGGATTTCGAGACATTGAGTAGAGCCCACAAACGCAATCCGACCTCTGATTCCCTGAAAGCCCTTGACTCTGTCAGAACCTCCCTAAATCTCGCTCTCACTACTGAGGCCGAGAAGCACTTAAGATGGTCAGGGGCCCGCTTCTACTCCCATAGGGACAAAATAGGAGCCAAACTGGCAACTAAACTCTCTCCCAAACCCCGATCCTTCACACTCCCCAAGATTAGGGATTCTGGGGGTGATTTGACACAAAATCCTATTCGTATAATGAGTACCTTCCACAAATTCTATACCTCCCTTTATAAACACGACTTAGCAACCCCTCGGACTCGCATGGACGATTTCCTCAACTCTATCCCACTTCCGAAATTATCCGCTACACATTCCGATCTCCTTGAAGAGCCAATCTCGATATCGGAAGTAATGGAGGTTATCAAACACCTAAAACCTAACTCCGCCCCGGGTCCAGATGGGTTTTCTGTAGGATACTACAAGAAATTCGCACCAACCCTCGCTCCACACATGGTAGATTTCTTTAATTCGCTCAGGTCCGGCTCTCCCCTGGATAAAGCCCTCAATTTAGCCTACGTTTCGGTCATCTCTAAACCAGGGAAGGATGGGTCTCTTGTCTCTAACTATCGCCCAATCTCCCTCATCAACAATGATCTTAAGATCCTAACAAAAGTTTTATCCAACAGAATCTCCACATTTATATCTCGTTATATACATAAAGACCAAGCGGGCTTTATCCCGGGGAGACAAGGACCTGACCAAATTAGGAGAGCAGTAGATATAATCTCACTCCTTCATTCCCGTTGGGATGGAGGCCCTTCCCAGGAAGGCTTTCTTTTGTCAATCGACCTTCAAAAAGCTTTTGACACGCTCACGTGGCCCTATCTATTTAACGTCCTGGAGAGATGGGGATTCGGCCCCCTCTTTATAGGAACGTTACGGGCTCTATATTCTAATCCCAGTGCACAGGTCCGTCTCCAAGGCTGTTACTCCGACATTTTTAACATAGAAAAAGGCACTAGGCAAGGGTGTCCCCTTTCCCCCTTCCTTTTCGCTATAGCGATTGAGACCTTGGCCATAGCCATCAGATCCCATCCAGATATCAAAGGAGTCATGTGTGGTCAGACGGAGCATAAATGTGCTCTGTTCGCTGACGACCTGCTCATGTTTGTCACTTCCCCATTGATCTCAACTCCCAACATTTTCGCCCTACTTACTGAATTCGGCATAGTTTCTGGTTTGAAGGTTAATGCCTCTAAATCACTAGCCCTAAATATCACTGTCCCTCCCTCCCTAGTAGGCACTTTACAAACCTATTTCCCTTTCTCATGGTGTCCTACAAAATTACCATACCTGGGAGTGTACCTATCTTCCAGTATAACCACCCTTTACTCGTCCAATTATCCAACTGCTTTTAATAAATTGACAGAGGATCTAGTACTGTGGTCTAAACTTGGCCTATCCTGGATAGGCCGCGTATCCGCAATCAAAATGACCTTTCTCCCCCGTCTACTCTACCTTTTCAGATCTCTGCCTATTCCTGTTAAGAAATCGAACATCCAAGCCCTCCAATCTAAGATCCTGAAATTTATCTGGGGCACACAGGGTTGCAGGGGCTCGAAACACCTCCTATATAGACTAAAAACTCAAGGGGGCTTGTCACTCCCAAATATCTGGTGGTATTACCAGGCAGCTCAACTGGCTCAGATTTCGATAGTCTACGCCCGTGGTCCAAAACCTGACTGGGTCGATATGGAGAGACAAGCAGTCCCCCTTCATACCATAGACTTCTTATTATGGTGCCCCCCTAAAAATAGGCCGCCTATCATGGCTCCCACTCTTTCTCATTCTTTGGCACTTTGCGATCACTTACACAAAAACACCACACTTATATCAGCCCTCCGTCCGTTAACGCATATATTCCACAACCCGGACTTCCCTCCGGGCATGAACATCCTTGCCTTTAGTTGGTGGCTCAATAAAGGACTTTTTAGAATAGGAAACTTCTTCACCTCTACGGGCCCCATTTCGATTACATTCTGCAACAATATACTTGAGATGCCCTCCTCCGAGAAATTCAGATATTCACAAATACTACATTTCCTCCAATCTATCTGGTCGAATAAACCCAAGCCTCCAATAGCTTCCACATATGAATCTTGGTGTGCTGGCATCACGGGCCAGAGGGGGGGGATATCCATCATCTATTCTTCCCTGGCCTCTGCATCAGCCAAACCTACATATGCCCTAGCCTGGGAATCTGATCTTAATATCTCATGGGACCAGGACAAATGGTTTGCCTGTTTTCAACGTTCATTTAAAGGAATTCTTAATGTTTCCCTAATTGAGGCAAATCTCAAAGTACTTACACGCTGGTATAGAGTACCCACTATCTTGGCCAGGATCTATCCCAATGTATCCCCGCTCTGTTTTCGCAAATGTGGTCACGAGGGATCTCTACTTCATGTTTGGTGGACCTGTCCACGTATAAGGGGACTGTGGAATAAGGTCTTTGCTCTTATTCGCAAGCTCTCGTCAGCCCAGGTTCCCCAAATTCCAGAAATTGCTTTACTTAATCTTAAGGTAGATAATGTGACTAAACACACTCAGACACTTATATTTTTTATCCTACTAGGCACAAAAATCACCATAGCAGCCCACTGGAAAAAAACTGCAGTCCCTTATGCTGCAGTGAAACGCAAGATATCTTGGATAATGGCACAGGAGAAAATCGTTAGCATCATTCAGGATAAATCCCGTATATTTGAAAGTATTTGGTCACCCTGGGCTGAACTCCAGAATATTTCCCTTCTCCCAGATCTATAATCCCCCTATATGGGATCTCCCCCTGGTCTGACCCTTCTTCTCTTCCTACTTCCCCCCTGCTTTCTCTCCCTTCCCTTCCACCTTTTGCCCCCCTATTATCCCTTGACTCTTTTCTCCTTCAGTATTCTGCTCCTGCAATGCATCCGCAGGAACCGTCTGATCCTGGAAAACTCTCTTCCTTTCTCCTTCCGTTTTCTGATCCTCAATCTCCTTACTGTACAGAGGGCGCAGCTCAGCTACTGTCCCGCTTCTTCTTCTGTTCCTTCTCTCTTTTCTACTCTCTAATATTGTTACTTGTCGTACGACATGGACGTAACTTAGACTCCTCACCTGTGGAACCCTAAAGGACATTTACCCATTTTTCCAGGGGCTCTCCACATGGAAGGACAATACTGTTGATGTTACTTATTCGGATTTAGTTTTTCTCCGCTGAGAGCGAGATACTCTCTTGACAGCCTCTAGGAACATCAGAGGGGCCACAGTCTCGGAGTTCGGGTGCGGGGAGGGGTGCTCCCCCCCACAGCTAGTACCCGGTTGGGGTGGCGGGGGGCACTCAGCCCTACACTCTTCTCCATATGTTTATGGGAGTAAGTGAGTGATACTCCCTACTGCTCCAATGGCCCAAGTTAGCCTTCACCTGTACCAGTCTTCTTCCATAAGTTTAATTTCAGCAGAAGGTTATGCATACAGACGCCTGACATAATGTCTTTTTTCTTATAACCATCGTCTATAACCAAGTTGTGCTGTATATTTTATATGGATTTGCTTCATTGTTTCCCAACAGTGTTTTTCTTTTTGACTGTAATATGTCTTTCTTATTCAAACAATAAAAATTATATAAAAATTATTGTACAAACAATAAAATCAAATCTAATGGAGGTCACAAGGAGATAGAGGGAGATCAACAAGAGATCACACGGAGATGAGGTGCATGAGGAGATCCGATCAGTAAATGCATAAATAAATAAATAAATAAATAAATGAGCAGTTGTGGATCAAATCTACAGGTGTGTGCTGGAGGGAATTATGTATCACTGATAAAGCAGTTAATATCTAACTCAACGTTGAGGCCTTTAGGGACGAGAACATCTGTCAGGAAAATCCATTGGGTTTCCTTTTTAGATAATTCACGTACCCTATGGATACCCCTCCAATGCGGCTGGAGATGTTCTATACCCCAAAATTCCAAACCGCTCGGATCACTATCATGTTTCAATTTAAAATGCAGAGAGACGTTGTGGTCCTTATAACCTATTTTGATGTTATTGATGTGTTCAGCAATTCTTATCCTCAGGAGTCTTTTAGTTCTGCCTATATACATCAAGCCACAAGGACATTTCAGGGCATACACTACATACATGGTATTGCATGTAATGAACTGCTTGATGTCAAAGGAAGTCTGATTTGCTGTTGCCACAAAATTATCAAAGGCTCTTAAAGGTTTCTTCACTTCTCTGCAGGCCCTGCATTTCCTGCATGCGTAAAAACCGTTCCTGTCCCAAAAGGAAGGTGGTTTTTTTGGAGGGTCTATGATTTTCTTAATTATCCTATCCCCAAAACTTGTTGCTTTTCTGTAGATAAATTGAGGATTTGTCGGTAGAGCTGTGGTCAGTTTTTTATCCAACAGTAGAACGTGCCAGTGTTTTCTGAAGATGCTTTCAACTTCCCTATACTGTTCGTGGTATCCGGATATGAAGGACCACTCCTTTTTTGAACTATTGAGGGTGGAGGTGGATGGTTTGGGCGACGGCCTTTCTTCCAGTGTTGTGCTCCTAGGAATATTGCCCACTTCTTCCACTATTTCCTTTAATTTCTTGGGATCGTATCCTCTAGCTTCAAATCTGTCGGTTAAAATCTTAGATTGGAGGGTGAAATTCTCATTTTCTGAGCAATTTCTCCTTACCCTCATTATTTGACCCTTAGGTATATTCCTTAGCCATAAAGGGTGGTGACCGCTGGATATAGGCAGATAACTATTCCTGTCAGTCTTTTTGAAATATACCTTGGTTTCTAATCGATTCAACTTCCGATAGATGGTCACGTCTAGAAAATCTATTTCATCCTTATGGCATGTTGAGGTTAGGACAATATTATTATTATTTATGTTTAAAAAGGTTAAAAAGATCTCCAAACTTTCAATGGTTCCGGCCCAAATAAAAAACAGGTCATCAATAAAACGTCGATAAAATACTAGTTCTGTTCGTTGGTTATTAAAAATAGTTTTATCCTCCCACTCTGCCATGAAGAGGTTCGCAATGCTTGGTGCAAATTTAGCACCCATGGCCACGCCTCTTTGTTGCGAATAAAATTTGCCTCCGTACCAGAAATAATTGTGACAGAAATCTAGTGCGTTTTTCAGGAATACCTTCTGGTCAAATGGTAAATCGTCCCTCTTACTTAAGGCCCAATTCAGGGCCAATAAAGCATCCTCATGCTGGATAATAGAATAAAGGGAGGATACGTCGGCGGTGACAAGTAAAATCTCATTTCTTCCTTCTAGGTCGATTTTTTGAAGGGAATTTAAAAAATCTTTTGTATCCCGTATATATGATCGAGTATTTCTCACACTACTTTGAAGGAATTTATCTAAGTATTGACCGAGTCTAGCAGAGATGGAATTGATGCTATTAACAATAGGCCTTGCTGGAGGTTTCGTTGAGTCCTTGTGCACTTTAGGTAATGTATAGAGTGTGGGTATTCTGCTACTAGTTGGTACCAGATATCTTTTCTCTTTGTCAGTTAGAATCTCTTTTTTGGATCCCATTTCAATCAGTTTCTCTAAGTGATCCCTATATTCCATGGTGGGATCTTTCTTTAGACTGCAGTAGGTGGTGGTATCCGACAACATTTCTGTTATTTGATTGTGGTAAAATTCTTTCGTTAAAATAACCACGCCTCCTCCTTTGTCTGCTGGTCGTATGATTATATCTTTCCTTTTTTCCAAAGCAGTGATTCCCTCATCGATGTACCTTGTATTCGTTTTTTTATTAGGTTGTAGACCTGCTATGTCCTGCAGTACAAGTCCCTTGAAAACCTCCACCTGGTGGTTAGGGTTATTGGGTGGGTTAAAGAGAGATTTATTCTTTAGACCACTGTTGATCGATCGGGTTGTTTTAGATTGAGTGTGACTGATTGTTACCGCTTCCTTTCTTATTTCTCGTCCCAGGAAATGTTTTTTTATGTTGATTTTTCTGATGTATTTGTGAACATCGATATAGACGTTAAATTTATTGATCGGTTTTTTTAGGCCGCATTTTAAACCTAAATTTAAAATGTTGACCTCTTTCTGTGATAATTTAATGTTGGTTAGGTTGAAAATTCCTCCTATTCGGCACCTCTTCTTCTTTTGTTGGAGTTTGTTGCCTGCTCTGCATCCTCGATATTTTCGTTTCGTGGTGGAGCCAATGTTGGTTCCTTCACTGGGTATGGTGGGTTTCCTCTCCATTGCGGGTCCCTGTGGTGCCCTTGTGAGTGTTGCTCCCTGTGATATCCTTGGGACTGTTGTTCTTGTGGGTACGGTTGGTATTGCGCCTGCATGGGTGGCCGTCCCCTGCGTGGCGGATACCCCCGACCCCTCTGTTGGCCTCCTCTGCCTCGTCCTAAAAAAGGACGTGGTGTGGGGTAATTGTTGTACTCATCCGTATATTCATAGATTGGTTGAAAACGATTATGGGTCACCACCCCGTATGTCCGATGGAGATTATTATTCTTAGGATTCTTTCCTTTTCTTCCTTTGTTTTTCCATTGTTGGTTGGGGGTTGATGAGCATGTTGGGGGTTGCATCTGAAAAGAATCCTCATAATATTCACGTTCCTCCCTCCGTTGGGTGGTTAGCCTAGGGATGGCACCATTTGGTGGTCTGGGTGCTGTGGCACCTCTTATTGCATTGATTTCTCTGTCATTCTCTTCTTTCATTTCTGTGGAGACTTGTTGCCAAGAGTATATCCTGTTATTCTTAAAATCCTCTAAATCCTTGTGGTGTTTCTTCACTTTCTTTTTCTGGGTCTCTTTGTCAATTTTCTCGAGTTTCTTTTGAACCCTGGTGTTGAAATCTATAATTTGTTGTGTTTCTTGGATGGGTTCTAGTTGGATTTTTAGGTCATTGATTTTAGACTCTAGTTTGGACTTTATGTGCCCGTAATTTTTCTTGCTCTGGTGAGTGCATCCCCAAAAGGGGAACCCCCTAACACGTGGTGGAATTTTCTCTGGTGGATGGACTAATCAGTTTTGGCACATCTAATAAATGAACTATTTTCTCACATCAGATCACAATCAACTCCGGACTTTGTAGATGAACTGTTTAAATGTGATCGATTAGTAATCCTATTACCATATCATTGGTCTTTTCATATCATTTTTTACCATAGTGTTTTATATATTTATATTTATATATCAATATTTAACTTCACTTTTATTGCCACATCTTTACTCGGACCACCCACTCTCACAGATATTTATGAATTTTATTTTGTGAATTTATTAGTGAGTTTTTACCCGTACATTTTATCAGCGTTTATTCTCTGATATTGAGCGCTGCTACAATATTTTAATAGGTTTTGGTTTTATACCTTGGTTTTACCTATTTTTCTATTGTATTTTTATATGTGTATCTTTTTTAAGCAGCTGCCACTAGTGCACTTAATTTTAAAGTCGCACACTTGATAACGTATATATTTATTTATTTATTTATTTATTTATATACCCACTATACACACTCAGAAACAGTTAGTTAATACTATCCACGCAGGCGCAGAGAGGTGTTTGACACAGCTGGGCCAATTCAACAAACATCCTTTTTTTACATTTCTTTACCTTATCTCTGCAGCCATGGATGTTCTGCAGTTTCTGAGTAACAGGCAAATAGATATAAACTCTCTATTTTCCGACTTTACACCCTCACCCACAGAAACTAACTATAATGGGGCCATTTCGGCCCTGGGGAACACACTAGAAAAACAAGTCAGAACTTGGTGGGATATCTGTACATTAGAGCAATATATCAGAGACAAAATAATCATCAAAAGCCTGAGATGGGATATTGTTCCCCAAGATGGCCTGGACGACCCCGAATCCAACCAAGAATGGTTGGATTTTTTTAACGGGGTCGGACTAAAGCTGCAGCAACTGATTTTGCAGAGAAAAAAACGAAAGATGTCCAAACTAGAGTCTAAAATCAATGACCTAAAAATCCAACTAGAACCCATCCAAGAAACACAACAAATTATAGATTTCAACACCAGGGTTCAAAAGAAACTCGAGAAAATTGACAAAGAGACCCAGAAAAAGAAAGTGAAGAAACACCACAAGGATTTAGAGGATTTTAAGAATAACAGGATATACTCTTGGCAACAAGTCTCCACAGAAATGAAAGAAGAGAATGACAGAGAAATCAATGCAATAAGAGGTGCCACAGCACCCAGACCACCAAATGGTGCCATCCCTAGGCTAACCACCCAACGGAGGGAGGAACGTGAATATTATGAGGATTCTTTTCAGATGCAACCCCCAACATGCTCATCAACCCCCAACCAACAATGGAAAAACAAAGGAGGAAAAGGAAAGAATCCTAAGAATAATAATCTCCATCGGACATACGGGGTGGTGACCCATAATCGTTTTCAACCAATCTATGAATATACGGATGAGTACAACAATTACCCCACACCACGTCCTTTTTTAGGACGAGGCAGAGGAGGCCAACAGAGGGGTCGGGGGTATCCGCCACGCAGGGGACGGCCACCCATGCAGGCGCAATACCAACCGTACCCACAAGAACAACAGTCCCAAGGATATCACAGGGAGCAACACTCACAAGGGCACCACAGGGACCCGCAATGGAGAGGAAACCCACCATACCCAGTGAAGGAACCAACATTGGCTCCACCACGAAACGAAAATATCGAGGATGCAGAGCAGGCAACAAACTCCAACAAAAGAAGAAGAGGTGCCGAATAGGAGGAATTTTCAACCTAACCAACATTAAATTATCACAGAAAGAGGTCAACATTTTAAATTTAGGTTTAAAATGCGGCCTAAAAAAACCGATCAATAAATTTAACGTCTATATCGATGTTCACAAATACATCAGAAAAATCAACATAAAAAAACATTTCCTGGGACGAGAAATAAGAAAGGAAGCGGTAACAATCAGTCACACTCAATCTAAAACAACCCGATCGATCAACAGTGGTCTAAAGAATAAATCTCTCTTTAACCCACCCAATAACCCTAACCACCAGGTGGAGGTTTTCAAGGGACTTGTACTGCAGGACATAGCAGGTCTACAACCTAATAAAAAAACGAATACAAGGTACATCGATGAGGGAATCACTGCTTTGGAAAAAAGGAAAGATATAATCATACGATCAGCAGACAAAGGAGGAGGCGTGGTTATTTTAACGAAAGAATTTTACCACAATCAAATAACAGAAATGTTGTCGGATACCACCACCTACTGCAGTCTAAAGAAAGATCCCACCATGGAATATAGGGATCACTTAGAGAAACTGATTGAAATGGGATCCAAAAAAGAGATTCTAACTGACAAAGAGAAAAGATATCTGGTACCAACTAGTAGCAGAATACCCACACTCTATACATTACCTAAAGTGCACAAGGACTCAACGAAACCTCCAGCAAGGCCTATTGTTAATAGCATCAATTCCATCTCTGCTAGACTCGGTCAATACTTAGATAAATTCCTTCAAAGTAGTGTGAGAAATACTCGATCATATATACGGGATACAAAAGATTTTTTAAATTCCCTTCAAAAAATCGACCTAGAAGGAAGAAATGAGATTTTACTTGTCACCGCCGACGTATCCTCCCTTTATTCTATTATCCAGCATGAGGATGCTTTATTGGCCCTGAATTGGGCCTTAAGTAAGAGGGACGATTTACCATTTGACCAGAAGGTATTCCTGAAAAACGCACTAGATTTCTGTCTGAGTCACAATTATTTCTGGTACGGAGGCAAATTTTATTCGCAACAAAGAGGCGTGGCCATGGGTGCTAAATTTGCACCAAGCATTGCGAACCTCTTCATGGCAGAGTGGGAGGATAAAACTATTTTTAATAACCAACGAACAGAACTAGTATTTTATCGACGTTTTATTGATGACCTGTTTTTTATTTGGGCCGGAACCATTGAAAGTTTGGAGATCTTTTTAACCTTTTTAAACATAAATAATAATAATATTGTCCTAACCTCAACATGCCATAAGGATGAAATAGATTTTCTAGACGTGACCATCTATCGGAAGTTGAATCGATTAGAAACCAAGGTATATTTCAAAAAGACTGACAGGAATAGTTATCTGCCTATATCCAGCGGTCACCACCCTTTATGGCTAAGGAATATACCTAAGGGTCAAATAATGAGGGTAAGGAGAAATTGCTCAGAAAATGAGAATTTCACCCTCCAATCTAAGATTTTAACCGACAGATTTGAAGCTAGAGGATACGATCCCAAGAAATTAAAGGAAATAGTGGAAGAAGTGGGCAATATTCCTAGGAGCACAACACTGGAAGAAAGGCCGTCGCCCAAACCATCCACCTCCACCCTCAATAGTTCAAAAAAGGAGTGGTCCTTCATATCCGGATACCACGAACAGTATAGGGAAGTTGAAAGCATCTTCAGAAAACACTGGCACGTTCTACTGTTGGATAAAAAACTGACCACAGCTCTACCGACAAATCCTCAATTTATCTACAGAAAAGCAACAAGTTTTGGGGATAGGATAATTAAGAAAATCATAGACCCTCCAAAAAAACCACCTTCCTTTTGGGACAGGAACGGTTTTTACGCATGCAGGAAATGCAGGGCCTGCAGAGAAGTGAAGAAACCTTTAAGAGCCTTTGATAATTTTGTGGCAACAGCAAATCAGACTTCCTTTGACATCAAGCAGTTCATTACATGCAATACCATGTATGTAGTGTATGCCCTGAAATGTCCTTGTGGCTTGATGTATATAGGCAGAACTAAAAGACTCCTGAGGATAAGAATTGCTGAACACATCAATAACATCAAAATAGGTTATAAGGACCACAACGTCTCTCTGCATTTTAAATTGAAACATGATAGTGATCCGAGCGGTTTGGAATTTTGGGGTATAGAACATCTCCAGCCGCATTGGAGGGGTATCCATAGGGTACGTGAATTATCTAAAAAGGAAACCCAATGGATTTTCCTGACAGATGTTCTCGTCCCTAAAGGCCTCAACGTTGAGTTAGATATTAACTGCTTTATCAGTGATACATAATTCCCTCCAGCACACACCTGTAGATTTGATCCACAACTGCTCATTTATTTATTTATTTATTTATTTATGCATTTACTGATCGGATCTCCTCATGCACCTCATCTCCGTGTGATCTCTTGTTGATCTCCCTCTATCTCCTTGTGACCTCCATTAGATTTGATTTTATTGTTTGTACTAGTATTTTTACTTCTCAGATTTTAAATCCATATGACTCTCTCTTTTACCCTATAATTGGTAGATTTATATGGGGGTATCAACTTGATAAACATTGAAGGAGGGCTGTGATCACAGAACCCATTCCTAGATGTAACACACCCAGCATCACCCAGTATACCGATTCCCTCTACCATTATAGTACAAGTCTTTGCTGGTTACATTTTAAATATATTTTAAATATAATTTAATATATTTATCTCGTGGAATTAATGCAATCGACATCATCTCTGCGATATGTACGATCCTGTTTAACTAACTTAAACCAAAATTTTAATGTTACACATGTGATTTCAAATGCGACTCAATATGCGATTTTAACACTCTCATATTTTAATTTTAATTTTAATTTTATTACTGATTATAGATTTACCCTAGGGTTTTATCTTTATATCTCCCCTTTTATCCATTCCATTGTTTGGACCTTTCGTTTATTATAGCCTCCATAGATTATACGTGGAATTTAGCCACAATGTATTAAAGCCATATCCCTCCTTCAGTGGAATTCGTATACGTAGAGCTATGTTTATCTATATTACCAATAGAAGTATTGCAGCAAATCAATGTATATCCTTCTATTAGCCGTTTGATTGATTATGACCTATAGCCGCAGGATGCACGCATAGATGGGGTTAATACACAAATGTGATGAGTACACATCCTATCATGTCTAAACAACTGGGCTATTCGCCAATGCTGCGGAATGCATCATTGTGTATAATACGTTTAATCCTGTACATTATTTAGTCTGAACATATTGTTATAGGATGTAGTATACATAGCAGTGACGCATTCTTAACCCGAGTTTGCGATCGCATCTCGCTGTATTAACAGCTTGTAATGCCCCATAGACAACCATTGCGGTCGAGCGTGCACTCTGATTGGCTGGAGGGACTGTCCATGACTATAAAAAGAACACTTCCGGTTCTCTGGTCACGCCCTCGTGACGAAGTCGGATATGACGAAACGCGCGTCAGGGACGTAGACCAGAGAACCCGGAAGTGACCTAGCGTGCGCTCCACCTTGCGTTCCACCGCCCAGGATACCCACAGGACGTCGTTTCCAGTGCTCCACGAGCGGAAATTGACAGAGAGGACCCGGAAAGGGAACCAGGCATAGTGCAACGCTTTACATTTATCCATATCATGACTATGCTTACATACCTATGACATCTGGTACGCATTTATGACCAAAGGGCACAAGTCTTATGTTAGTGAATGCTATTTTTACTGTACATCTGGTACGCATATATATAAAAGGAGTTGTTTTTTCTATTTTAATTGTGTTATAAGGGAGGGTGAATTGAAATAAAATCTTTATGCAGTATTACGCTATGTGGCACAATTCTTTTCACACATGACCTGCCTGCATTGGGTGAGCTGGTGAACCAGAGGCTGTGGAAGAGAATTGGAGGGTACCTACAAAAGAAGGAGCAGTGACCTGAGAAAGATACTTTATGTGCCCGTAATTTTTCTTGCTCTGGTGAGTGCATCCCCAAAAGGGGAACCCCCTAACATGTGTCTGTATAATTTGGGCTAAACACAGAGAGCCTGAGACAGGACTGTTAGAAAAAACAGCAGATAAACGATGTAATTGGTCCAAGAATGAGCGAGGGCCAGTGGCTGTAGAAAAAACAGCAGATAAACGATGTAATTGGTCCAAGAATGAGCGAGGGCCAGTGGCTGTAGAAAAGACAATAGAATGTATAAATGAGTTTGAAGTTTAAAAATTAAGGCTATGGGCAAGGTGTGAAAAGGAAAGACTGAAAACAAAGATATCAGACCTGAAATAGCAATGATCCCAGCAAAATGGCGCTCCAGTGTCCATCACCTGGAGTGGTGAAGATTGAGCAGACTTTATAGGTCCTCCACACCTGATCACGGTGAACCGTGATGAGGCGGCGGGCAAAGAAGCCGTTCGCGCATGCGCAGAAGCGCCGGCGCTTTTGCCTACATTACCCAGAGTGCTGCAGGACCGATGGATGCGCGCGCCACTCGACGCGCGCGCACACAGAGAGATCCATACTCAGGAGCCACCCTGTGGACAGGATGGGTACTGAGGGTAAACCAGCAACATAGGTCCTTAGGAACGGATGTGCTGAATCCAATGGAAGGAGTGGAAAACCAAAAATTCCAAGGGAGAGAGATGGAAGCAGAGCTGAGAAGTACCTGGTGGAAGTGGAGCAGGAGGGAAGTGTAAGGACAAAGAGGCTAAGCGGGCTGCAATTGTGAGATCGCAACCCTGGGGTGCCCAAACAGATTCCAATGCGATAAGGAGGTAGAAATGACCATAGATGGAATGAGCGAAAGTGGGGAAACCAAGGGCTGAGCTGGACCGCGCATTGCGCCAAAAGGTGGATGTAGAGGGAAAAGGACAACGACAGGCGATGAAGCGGGAAGGGAAGGCCAGGACCCGATCCACCCCATTATTAGTGGGGTCCCAAATGAGGCGGCATGAGGGTGAGCCTGCAAAGCATAGACCTAGCAGGGATTTCAACTTGTAAACACACATGTTAGAAACAATGAGATATATGTTTTTGAGTCAAAATTAGTTAAATAGGAACCAAGAAGGATATGGTATAGGTTGTGGTGTATTAATCAAATAATGGCCAGAAGGTCAAGATAATCAATTTGGAAGGCAGTACATTAATTGAGATATATATATAGACAACATTTTAATTAGAATATGCAAGGATAGATAAAAAACATGCAAGCATTCAATAATCTATAAATTGCGGCTGTAACAGTGCCCGAGCGCCCCGAAGTGGCCAATCAGACGCAACGGCTGGGACCCGGAGTGCAGCAAAGAGGGGTACATAAGTTACAATAGAGATATAGCTAAGTAGATGGACTAGTATGGATATCAAGAGCATAACAAAGAAGAATAGATGGTTATAAACCAGGAAATGTAAAATGATCATAAAAAAGATTTAAAGCTGATATATTCATTGAGGCCAGGATATTTGACAGCATTAAGATTGTGTATCCATCTTGTTTCAAGTTGTAAGAGTTTTTCATCGATGCCTCCTCCTCTCACATGTGTCTCGACATGTTCAAGTGCCGAGAAACATATGTGTTGAGGATCATAGTTATGTGCTAAGCCGAGATGTCTATTAATGGCTGTGGTAGCGATGCGTTTTAAAGTAGGTTTAATATGATCACGTATTCGGACCTGGAAGGGCCGCTTGGTTTTGCCGATGTATAAACACCCACAGGTGCAGGTGGCAAGGTATACAACACCTATTGTTCTACAGTTTACATGGTGGGGAATTTGGTGAAAAGATCCATTGGGTAGTAAAATAACCTTAGAATTAGAAACATATTGACACATGTCACATGACCCGCAAGGGTATGTGCCATTCTCAAGACGAATCTGGGTTGTTAATGGAGCATGGTGGCTTCTGGTAAGGCGATCCCGAAGTGAGGGACACCTTTTATAGGTGATGTCAGGGCGTGAACCTATAAATTTGCTGACTGTAGGGTCAGCAAGTAATAGGGGCCAGAAATTATTAACGACTTCACGGACTTGGGTATGCATTGATGAAAAACGAGTAATAAGTCTGACAGGTTGAGTGTCAGTGAGGTTCCTGGTATTATGAATTAGTTGCAATCTATCTAGGTTCTTGACCTTGTTAAATGATCGTTTGAGGAGTGCACGGCTGTAGCCTCTGTTGATTAGTCTAGAATATAGTTCATTGGATGCTTTGTGAAAGTCGGCGTCTGAGGTGCAGTTGCGTCTGATCCTGAGATACTGGCTGTAAGGAATACTGTTGAGTAAGGATTGAGGGTGGGCACTTTCGGCATGTAGAATAGTATTACCGGCCGTGGGTTTTCTGAATAGGGACGTGCTAATGAAGCCTAAATTGTCAATATTGATAGTTAGATCAAGAAAGTTGACAGACCGCTGACTGGATTCCAGAGTAAATTTGAGGTTAAAATTGTTAGTGCTTAAAAATTCGAAAAATTGGTCTAGATCAGAATGTGAGCCCGACCATAGTAATAAGATGTCATCGATGTATCTGAACCAATGTAGTATATATGATTTATGAATTGATGTTAATTTTGAAAAGAGGTATCTTTCCCACCCCCCCAGGTACAGGTTGGCATATGAGGGCGCACATTTGGTCCCCATAGCCACACCCTGCACCTGGAGGAAGTGGGAATTGCCGAACATAAAATGATTCTTGGTGAGAATAAATTTGAGAAGATCCAGCACAAAGCTGGCATATCTGTCAAATTGAGGTCCGCGTTCAAGGAGAAGGTCACGAATGACATCTAGCCCCCTATCATGCGGAATGCAGTTGTATAGACATTCAACATCCAGAATTACCAGCCATGTGTTGGGAGGTAAAGACATATTTTGCAATAACTTTAAAAGGTAAAGTGTGTCCTTGACATATGAAGGTAAGCGTAAAACATGAGGCGAAAGATATTTATCAACAAGAGCACTAGCGTTTTCAGTTAAACAGTGACAACCGGACACAATGGGGCGTCCGGGGGGGTTAGTGGTTGATTTATGAATTTTCGGTAAAGCATAAAAAGTTGGTATGGTAGGTTCATTAATCTTCAAAAAGTTCCAAGTATTTAGGTCAATGACAGCAGCTTGATAAGCATGAAAAATTAATTGGTCGTATTGATGAGAAAAACTTTTTATGAGTGACGGAGCAATGGGACGATACCATTAACGATTTCCGAGAATGTTGTGACACATAGTTTCATAAGCTTTGATGTCCATAACCACAACATTGCCGCCTTTGTCAGCTGGTTTGATTACAAGATCAGGATGGGTTTGAAGGGATTTTAAAGCCCGTAAACTCTCCTGTGTTAGATTTGATTGACCGGAAGAGGTATATTCCAGATTTTTAATTGCAAGACAAGTTTGTTGAACAAAGGAGGAAATGTTGGGGCTAGTGGACAAAGCTGGGAAGTTCTTAGATTTAGGTTTGAAGGAGGTTGGAGGGGGGAAGGAGGCACCGAGGGCGACAGAAGCCGGTACATCGGTTTCGTCGGCATCGATGGCTCCCTCCTCCCATAGAGCCATGAGTTCGTCAATTGCCTGCATTTCTTCGAATGTAGGCGCTTGGTTAGAAGAAGTAGTAACAGAATCAGTTGAGTTAGTTGAAGGTTTGTCATAAAGGACTTTGTATATTAGCTTACGAGCAAACAAATGAATGTCCTTAATGAATTTGAATTTGTCAAAGTTTGACGATGGGCAAAACGTTAGACCTAACTGTAAAAAATGTTTCTGTTCATTAGTGAGGGGAATAGAAGATAAATTTAAAACATCTGGGCCTGCAGGGTGCAATGGAGTTGTGGAAGGGACTACTAAGTCAGGTTGGGTGACGTGTCTGGGGTTAGTGCTAAAAAAATAGGTGCGATTTTGGGGTCCATTGATGAACCATTTTGCGGAAACATTGAGGGTAAAACGGGTTCGCTACCGCGTCTCGCGGTCAGTGAGGGCAAAGTGGCAGTGATGGTGGTAGGTTGGTTGGGTAAAGAGGATAATGTTTGTAGGGCAGGTGTGGATATCTTAATATTTTTGGACCGTGAAATTGATGAGTGAACTTGAGGTGTAGGTATGGGAGTGCGGATATGAGCATCCAATAAGGATGATCTATCACCTTTTCTTTTCTTGAGATTACGATCATGTGATAAATCTTGATAAATGGTGGACGTACTAGATGAAAAGGAAGTAAAGGGTGTGTGAGGAGGTTCATGTGTGTTTGATTGGGTGGGTAGGTTTTGTGGTTTTGGTACAAATTTTTGGGCCAGAGGGTCATGCCATTTATATGCATAGTTGTTGTCATAAGCAGATTTGTCTCTTTGATATTTGTTTTCTTTCATGTTAATGATATCAGTGGTGTAGGTTTCTAGGTGGGTACGCAGTAGTTTATCTCTTTTTATAAATCTTGTAGATGAAACCAAAAGGGCATGCTCATCATGCCAGGAGCTTATGGCTGTATCCAGAAGATCAAGCTCATGTTCATATTGTTTACATAACAGTGAGATCATACTAAAGGAACACGATTGTAAATTAGATTCCCAAGCTGACTTGAGAGTGTCATTGATCTTTTTAATATTTGGGAATATTTGTATTCTAAGACCCCATGGGACTATTTGATTGGTAGTGTATTTATCAAAATAAGTTTTATGCCAAAAAACACGGACCTTTTTTTCCAGAAGACGTTGAAGTCTCATGAACGATTTGTCAAGCTCATCATCAGAAATGTTAGCTGCATTCTGCGAATATTGGATCTTTTCCATTAATCCCTTCCATGCATCACCACAGTAGTCAGCCATAGCGTAAGGGCGAGTAGGGGGTGATCGGGCACCGACAGCCAGTCAAACACAAAAAAGAGTTATAATTATTTTTACTAAAGTATAAATTATTTAGTTAATACAATACACCGGTATGTGGAGCATTAGACTAAATATAAACCAAGAAGTTGCAAGTGTCACACAAAAGTGAACCACGTCAAGTAGGTTTTAGATAGAATTCGAGCAAATCCAGCCAGAAAAGAATTGCGCATTAAAGCGCGGATAAAGAGTGGAGAGGAGGGCTTGGAGAGCTCTAATGAAGTTGTACCTCGTCCCGGATTAAATGGTAGGTGGGTGAACAAGGATAGAGACAGGGGACTATAGCGGTAACAATCAAAGGAAGTAACACTTGCAACTTTTTGTTAGAAATTTTAACAGCATAGTTTATTAACAATTAAATTGACAGACATATAGACAAAAGCAAAAAGTGAGCTCAATATACAATAATGTACAAAAAGGAAGAATATTTAAATTGGTCCGCCAGTCAGGTCGAGTCCCAAGCAGACAATGGGGGGAACAAGGGGCTCAAAAATGACTGGGGGGCCCAAGTGTATAAAATATTGGCAGGGTGTAATAAAAAGGGTCTATAGTGGTTATATAGATCCTGGGTACAATGGAACTGTTAGAGAGAGCTGACCGACATGTTTCGCCATACAATGGCTTCTTCAGGGTCAATAAGTCACTGTGTACCGATAAGGGATGAGTCTATGAGAATATAAAAGGCAAAAAGTTAATTGTGTAGCTCAATCAAGGCAAGTTAATTTGATAAGCAGGAACTCAACAAACATGTCGCCTCAAGGCCATATCACCCAACCCCACACACAAACACCCGGCGCTGATCCCATCAATTCCCAAGGGGGACAACAATACGTACCCCAGAGCAGCCGGAGCACCCACTCAGGTCGCAAATATGGTCAAGTACATGTTCCCATAAAGCGAGGAACTGTCGAGGGCCTAAAGGGAGCCTGGAGAGGTATAATTGATAACAATACAAATTATGGAATGGCATCACAACAGGTTGATTGCCATGCATGGCTAACATAGCCTAAAAAGTTGCAAGAACTTACCAATATAAAAGGTAGAATTGATCATGTGTATGGAGCGCCAGATAAAGGGGATCGTAGGAAAATCTGTATATTGTTATTGGGGAGCCACTAATGGGGCAAAGAGAGAAAGCGAATGAAAAAATAAATGATAAAAAGGCATAGCGATTTTTAAAGAAGTCATAGAAAAATGAAAGATCAGGAATGTATATGTAAGGTAGAGGGTGAGAGGACTCACCTGAAAGTAATGTGTCTGTATAATTTGGGCTAAACACAGAGAGCCTGAGACAGGACTGTTAGAAAAAACAGCAGATAAACGATGCGCATCCATCGGTCCATGAATGAGCAAGGGCCAGTGGCTGTAG